>JBBPBX010011824.1:6122-34961 GCA_038048925.1 Garcialebias charrua
ACCCCGACACCCCCCCACACCAGTCCCAATGCCCCACAAGGCCAGATCCCAGACCCCCCACATTAACTATGTAACGGAGCCGATCAAAGAATTCCATAGAAATTGATCTGATGTGTCGGCAGATGCTGTTTCAAGACTAATATGGTCTAACAGAAGATTTTTATACTGATTAATGCTAACATTATTTTTATTGTTCCAATTTAGTAGTATAGTTTTCTTTGTGATGCATAAGGCAGTGAAAATCATGCGGGATGTCTTTTTTTCTTGTGTAACATCTTCAAAGATAGCCAATAAGCAAACAGACGGAGAGAGAGAGGAATATTACATTTCAGGCATTTAGACAAGTCTTCACAGACCTGGGGCCTCATGTATCAACCGTGCGCACGCACAAAAACCGTGCGCACGTCACTTTCCACGCAAAACCCCGTATGTATCAAAACTGAACTGAACGTGAATATCTGCGCACCTCCACGCAAGCTCCCCTGTTGGCGTACGCACGTTTCTGTGGTCTTTGTTCCTTTGGCGACACTTACAGGTGATTCTGAGAAACTGTGTCCATGATGTGAAAACAATCATTAATCCCACCAAACACACATGATTAACGATTATTACATCCACATGGACGCAATTAGATGAGTGGATATAAAAGCATGCGCCAAATAGTGGCAACGATATTGACAACAATGAGATGTGATTACTTTAAATAAGAAGTTAACCAAGCTGTACCAATATGCCTACGTTTAGGTCAGTGTGTAGTTCCAAAGGTCATGAGTTCGAATCTCGCATGGTACAACGTTTTTATTTTTATTTTCCTTCCAGATTTAAATACACATGAAAACTATTTACAAAACAAGAAATCGTCTGCTTCCTTTCATTTCATGTATTGTTCTATTTCTTGTTGTTTCATTAAATAGTTTTCCTGTGTTCTTTAAATCTGGAATGAACAAAATAAAAAAGACGTTGTACCATGCGGGAGTCGATCTCACGACCTTTGGGACGAAGGGCGTGCGCGCTCACCACTAACCTATACAGGCATGTAAGAGCAGCTTGGTCAACTTCTTATTTAAAAGTGGATGGTTTGTTTTGCGCTGAGCGTGCCAAATAAAGCCTTTTTCCGTGCTTCTCTGCCTCACTCAGAAGTGATTCCTGTTCACAGTCCGTGAAGTTCCTCTTTTTTCCACGTTCCGACATGATTTGCAATGGAGCAGAGACGACATTCCTGTCGTGCATGGCATATTTAAATGACTTTGCATATTTATACGGAGGCGTGTCAAAGGCGGAGTCGGCCACTCTCTCATGTGCGCTCAATTCCACGTTGATTGTGATGTACAAAAGGAATGTGCGTGGATACCGGTGTACGCACAGTTTGATAAATCTGGACTTTTTTGTGCGTAGACACTTTTCTGGATTTGACCGTACGTCACTTTTCAGTAAGAAATCCACGCAAGTCTTTGTACATGAGGCCCCTGGACCCAGAACCTCTGAACGGGTGGACAGAACCAGAGTGCGTGGATATAATCATCAGGTATATTGCCTGTGCAATGTGAGCAGTGGTTAGATTATGTAAATCCCATCTTAAACATTTGCTGACCTGTATAATGTACTCTATAGATAACTTTATACTGTATTAATTGTAAGTTGGAGATTCTAGTCATTTTAAATGTTTTTTAACATATTTGAGACCAGGTATTTTGGTCAAAGTTTGATAAATCTGTCTCCCATTTTGCAACAGGTAGCGTTATGGAGTCATCGATTCTAGACAGTTTTTTTGTATATTTTAGATAACAATTTGGGGGGTTTAAGATTAATGAACTCTAGCACACATATTGGTGTTTCTAACAATGTTTTATTAAGCTTAAATTTATTTTTACAATATACTTAATTTGTTGATATTCTAGTAAGTATTTATTATCAATGTCATATTGTATTATTAATTTATTAAATAGAATAAAGTCTATACCTTCAAATATGTGTTCCAGACGTTCAATTCCCTTAATTCTCCAACCTGGGAAATTTAACATATTTTCTTGCTGTATGTCAGGATTGTTTCTGATGGGCCTTTGTTTGCATGGGAGCAGTGAAGACTTTGTCATTTTCAGATACTCCGACCATGCTGTAAGAGATGAAGTAATACTGATACTTTTAAAGCAAACATGTCTTTTTATATTTGTACTAATAAATGGCAGATCTGAAATCCAAATATTATTACATAGTTTGTTCTATGTCTATCCAAGTTACATCTAGTGCATTTAGATTTAACCACTTTGAGATATATTGTAACCTATTGGCTAAATAGTAGTGATAGAAGTTGGGAAGTTCTAATCCTCCGGTATCTTTAGATTTCCGTAATGCTTTTAAGCTAATACGTGGAGTTTTGTTTTTCCAAAGGAATTTAGATATGAAAGAGTCAAGGGACTTAAACCATTCATTTGAAGGTTTATTTGGAATCATTGAGAATAAATCATTTATTCTCGGCAGGACCATCATTTTTACTGAGGCAACTCTTCCCATAAATGATATGGGTATAGATTTCCATCTAGTAAGATCGTCTTCAATTTTCTTTAAAAGTGGTATATGATTTAATTTTATTAAGTCATCCAATCTAGGAGAAATGTTAATACCCAAGTATTTAATGTTGCTTGATTGTAGTCTTTCATTGAAAGAAGTATTAAACACACAATTTTTTGGAAGAGCTATAGATTTTGACCAATTTATAGAATAATCAGAAACTTTTGAGAACGAGTTTATTAATTCGATAACATTAGATATAAACAATTAGGAGGGCTGTGATCAGTCTTATATCGAGTAAACTGTTATGTACCCTGGAGGTAAGACAGTCTTTAAAACATCATTGTTTTGTTTAAGTTAGCTGCAGTCTGCTAAACAAACAGTAGCAACTTACTGCAGCACTTTTTTTACTTAGCCTGCTTCAATCAGGCTTGATTAGGCAGAGTTGCTACCAATCTGCAGATCCTGCCTATAAAACATTTAGTCAAAGTCAAAGTCAACTTTATTGTCAGAACTGCAATATGTACAGGACATACACAGGATTGAAATTGCGTTTCTCTCAGTCCCTCGGTGCAACAGTAACCATTTAAACACTAAAACATTTAATAAACATAAGCATAAAATAGTAAAAGTGTAACACTGTCCTGAGTTTTTGCATAGTAGTATAAAAGTATGAAAATTTACACCAACACTAAAACACTAAACATTTAATGAACATAAGCATAAAATGAAATAATAAAAGTGTAATACTGTCCTGAGTTTTTGCATAGTAGTATAAAAAGTATAAAAAGTATATCTATAAAATAAACTGAAGGTTCTAGCATTGACATTTGCAAAGAGTGGCAAAGCAGCATATGAGTTAATGTACACAGTATATGTATGAGGTAGTTGATGTTGGTATAGAGGCAAAGTGGCATATGCAGTGAGGCACATAAGGCACATTGGGCATCCTTAAATAAGGCTAGTCAGAGAATACTGTACAGTATATGTATCAGCAGTAGTGTAGATATAAAAGTAGTGTAAATGTAAACAGTAGTAATAAATGTAAACAGTAGTAATAAATGTAAACAGTATTAATAAATGTAAACAGTGAATGTAAACAGTAGTATGACTACAGGCAGTAATGTAATACAGGTAGTCCCCGATTTACGAGCGAGATCCGTTACAACGAGGCGCTCGTAAACCGGAAATCTCGTAATTTGGAACGGCCGCCACGCTTCTCGTAAGTCCGGAATTTCGCTCGTAAATTGGAACGGTTTTGCTAGCGCGACTACGAACACTCGTTTTTCATCGAAAAACTGCTTATGAGTGCATAAAAATGATCGGAAACGTGTGTCCACATGTTTAGCTAACGAACTGTGGTGAAAAAACACAGGAAAACTCAGTATTTTTTGCGTTTTTTCCAAAAATTCGCCAGCTCGTAAGTCCGGAACCTCGTAGATCAGAGCGCTCGTAAATCGGGGACTACCTGTACAAACATTAGTGCAAATATGAGAAGTAGTGCAAACTGAATGAGCACATGACCGAGAGTTTAGTGAATAACCCGTTTGATGACACAGAGTCCAGTGTTAAAATCTTTGTGTTGTGTGGTAATGTGTGAGAAAGTTTTTTGTGTTAAGGCAGTTCAAATGGGAGGGGAGGCAGAGCAGGCAGAGTGTTTAGCATCCTGACTGCCTGATGAACAGAGCTGTCTCTCAGTCTGCTGGTTCGAGCCTGGAGACTCCTCAGTCTCCTCCCTGATGGCAGCAGTCTGAAGCAGCTGTGTAGTGGGTGTGTGGGATCACCTGCCATGCAGAGGGCTTTCCGAGTGAGGCGGTTGCTGTGTAAGTCCTGCAGTGAGGGGAAGGAGGTGCCGACGATCTTCTCAGCTGCTCTCACGATGCGCTGGAGGCTCTTGCGGCAGGATGCAGTACATGCACCAAACCACACTGTGATGCAGCTGGTCAGTACACTTTCTATGGCTCCCCTGTAGAAGGTGCACATGATGGGGGTTGAAGCTCCAGCCCTTTTCAGCTTGCGGAGAAAGTAGAGACGCTGGTGAGCCTTCTTGGCCAGTGATGCAGTGTTCCTGCTCCAGGACAGGTCCTCTGAGACGTGCACTCCCAGGAACTTGGTGCTGTCTACTCTCTCCACTGCGGTGCTGTTGATGGTCAGAGGGGCATGTTGGGCATCCCTCTTCCTGAAGTCCACAACAATCTCCTTTGTCTTCTCCACGTTGAGAGTGAGATTGTTGTGTCCGCACCACAAGGCCAGGCGGCTCACCTCGTTCCTGTAGTCCGTCTCATCGTTGTTGCTGATGAGACCTACCACTGTTGTGTCGTCCGCAAACTTGATGAAGTGGTTGGAGCTGTATGATGGTGTGCAGTCGTGTGTTAGCAGGGTGAATAGAAGGGGGCTCAGCACACATCCTTGTGGGGCCCCTGTGTTCAATGTGATGGTGCTAGATGTGTTACTCCCGACCCGTACTGTCTGTGGTCTCCCGGTCAGGAAGTCTAGCAGCCAGTTACACATTGAGGTGTTCAGCCCCAGACTGTCCAGTTTAAGGATGAGCTGTTGGGGGATGATGGTGTTGAATGACGAGCTGAAGTCGATGAACAGCATTCTAACATATGTAACGAATATAATGTGGGGTAAGGTATTTAAACACTTACTGGACCACCATTATTGTAGAGATATAGGACTTACTGGTCAGTTTACTGACTTCCCTATATTTTTAGATGCGTAGGTCTGAGTAGACTTTAATCTGCACAAATTTGCCACCAATTCGCGAGTTCTTCCTTTTTCCGGTATTAAATTGCTTTTACTGTAATTAGGAAAAATGTAACTTCACAAGAGACTTCAACTTATGTTGGTCTACCAGAAAATAGACCTTTTATTTAAACTATCACAAAAATTACATTAAACATTTGTATCGATATTAGCTCTGATTTAATAACTACGTTGACAAGAATTCAAATTAAAACAAACAGACAGTTAGGAACTTAAACTGTTGGTACATTTACTTGACAGATTAATAGCTTATGAAAAATAAGAAATAGGAGGAAGAAGATGAAAGCTAAGTTAACACAAGTTGATTATTTTGAACCAACCAGGGTGGCAGCCTTTCCCATACAGGTCCAGCTGTACTTCCGACACGTGCAGCATACAAACAAGCCTCTTTACCTGGTGACGATACGTCTAGAGGAGGTGAGGGCTGAGAAGTTTGTGGACACTAACGTTCTGTGTGGTCCCGCTCAGGTCCAGTCGACTTCGTGCGTGTATGGCTGGATCAGACGGACCGGGAGCACGCTTTCACCGGTAGGAACAGGCCCCAATCGCACTGACTGATTTTCAAAATAAAACTTCCGAAAACAAATTCTTTCAGCAATGAGTGTTTTGAGGCACAGCAAGGCTTTGCCGTGACTCCAGCTGAGACGTGGGTCGAGATGACACAATGACCGGAACGTCTCCAGCTTTCCCAGAGGAGAGAAGCCAGTTGCGAGTTAGTTCTCTCCCCAGCACTAAATCAAAATGCAGGAAATGACCTTTATATGGGAGGCGGGGTCTCCCCCACCTCCTTAATAACTATTGGCTGAATTTAACAAAATAAGAGATGGGTTTTCATCTCATAGGCAGAACTGTCTCTATGGACAACAGGAAAACTGTTTACAAAATCGGCCAGATGGCCTGCTTGTGAGCACAGAGAATGTTATGGCTAACTTCATAGACAAAACAGAGAAGGAAGCTGAACAGCTAACAGTTTACCCTGAACTGTGTCTTAGAATCAGAGCCTGCTTGCTCTGCAGAAATAAAACCAGAAAGGTCAAACTCATGCAAGTAACAGATCATCATTAAAATGACAAAATATACTGTAGATCAATTCTGAATTAACACACATTAAAGAGAAAGTTCAATCTGATTAATTAGTGTCCATTAATTCATAATAATTGTAAAAAATATAAGTGTCCACTCGTCTCCTTGAGGGCTTCAAGAAGGTGTAGCACTGAGAGTTTCAGAGAGATGTGGAGAGGCCCACATCCCATACGGACATGAGGGTGCTATATCCCTACAGTCCCCCTTTTTGGAAATCATCGCCTGTCCTTGGAGATGAGTTCCAACACGAAAGGATACCACCGAATGTCTCTGACCTCTATGTAATCCAGCAAGTGGAAAAAAAAAAGTAAAAAAAAAAGTTCAAAATTATACTCCCATAATGTTTTTGGAAATTCCATACTGTTCGTAGGTAATCCCATTGCGGTAAGCTTTCAATCCTTTGGAAAACATAGTCTGTTAACCCATGGAAAACTGAGTCTGTGATCCCTTGGAAAACAAAGTCTTATAATCCACAACGGTAAATCCACAACGATGGGGGTTATTGATTTCATCAGCAAGAATGGTTTTTAATCAGCATGTAGAGGGGATCCCTCGATTGAAGCAGAGGAGGCGGGCCTTGGATGAAGGTTGAAGACCAACGTTGGATCAGCAGGTCCCCACATCGAAGGTTGCAGGCTGGATGGCTTCCAGTCGGTGCCACCCTGGTTCAATGTGTCATGCAATTATGTGGTTTTAGGTGGGCTTATGATTGGGATTTTACATTAGGCCCTACCTATATGCACCTGGTATGTAAGCTATCATGGATTAGATCAGCTACAATTACCAATTAAGGGGTGGATCAATGCTGTAAAAATCAGATATAGGGATCTATACCTATAGAAATGTGGAGGGCTTCTGTAACGAAGGCCTCTTCATTCAAACTATTCCTCCATTCATTATTTAGTTTAGGTTAAACTAAAATAAAAAAATGAAAACTAGTTTGGTCTAAATGTCTGTTGTCTTTTAGACGAACGACGCAAGATTTGGTATTCCCTATAAATTTTGAAGTCTATGGCGAGACTCATCAAAATGAATAGATCTAGAATAGAAACGATTGCATCGGTTCTACCTAAATGATTGGGAGGTCAGTGTAGATTATAGTACCTTAAGTAGTATTGATCTACAATGACTCTTCAAAGATTGAGATCTTTAACAAAATGAACAGCATGTTGGCATAGTTAAACCCATTTAAGTCTTCAACTTAATCACAATCAAAACCTCTATTGGCTGGGAGTGTTCAGAAAACAATAAGAACTTCAATAACACCAAAAGTAGCAATTAAGCAACTAAAAACAACGTTTCACTACAACAAACTCACTCTGGTCGTCAGATTCCAACGTGTCACACACCAGAAATACAGTCTAAACTGATTAGTTTATTTACTATCCTGTGTTTGGACGACCTTATTTCCCCATGAAGTCTGTGAGTTTGTCAGATCTTCGTCATTTGCGGAGTCATTGAGCGCCTGAAAAGGTTTGATTTGATTTCGATGTACCCACTTAACAATTGGCCGTTTGCGACCTTTGCTGATTTTGATTCCGTAGACAACTGAGGACACTTTGTCTGTTATCAAATGAGGTCCCGTCCACCTGGGCATTAGTTTGCGGGCGAGAGTACCGGTCCCGGACCCTCCTTTCCCGGCTGTGGGGGCGAAAGTATAGTACAAGACTCTGTCTCCCACTTGGAGTTCATCATGGGAAGCCTTCTGGTCATAGTACGCCTTGCGTCCCTCAGCAGACCTTTCCAGGTTTTGCTGGGCAAAAGCAAAAGTGTCTCGGAGGTGTACATTCAAGTCTTTCATGTATTGTTGAGTGGTGTAGGCTGTTGCCATGGTGGCGTCACCTGGTTGGTACAACAGGTGTAGAGGGAGAGTCATTTGTCGACCGGTCATCATCTCGAAGGGAGAGACGCCAGTTGATGTGTGTGGAGTGGCCCTAATGGCCATCAGGACCAAAGGGAGTTTCACGTCCCAGTCCTTGTGGTTTGCGGCTACGTATTTCTTCAAAATACTCACCACCGTTCTGTTTGCTCTCTCTACTTGTCCTGAAGATTGTGGGTGGTAGCCAATATGGAAATCAGCTTTGACGCCAAGCGTCTTCCACAGTTCTTTCATCACTTCACCTGTGAAGTGTGTACCTTGGTCTGAGTTCACCCTAAGGGGAAGTCCAAACCTGGAGAATACATGATTCACTAGCAAAATAGCAGTAGTTTGTGCTGTGTCATTAGGAGCTGGTAGGCATTCTACCCATTTGGTAAATGCACAGGTTACCGTGAGGAAATATTTATTTCCTCTAGAGCTCTTAGTGAGTGGCCCCACCCAGTCAAACTGGATGTCAGACCATGGAAATGAAATGCCTCTGCTTTGCAGTGGTGCTCTGTGGAGTGGTCTGGTAGGCTGAAACTGGGCGCAAATCAAGCACCCGTCAATGTAGTCCTTGACATCCTTTTTCATACCAGGCCAATAGGCAATTTGTTTCAATGCCGTCAGCGTGGCTTTCTCTCCTTTGTGTCCTGCGGACGGGAGATCATGGGCATGAACTAACATCACCCCCCTGTGGCCATGGGGAACCACGAACACTGGTGAGGACGCTGGTCCATGGGCAAAAGTTAGGATGCCTTTGATCAGTTTCAGCTGCAAGCGCAGATGATAGAGTACCCTGAGGTCAGGATCAGAATCCAGCTCGTCTTTGGACAGAGTATTATTGTCAGGGTCAGCCAGATACAGCAACATGGACTTGATAGCAGGGTCCAACTTCTGCAGTCAGACGATGTCTGTGTCAGTCAGTGCAGGTCGTACCGAGACTGCGTTGTCAGCAGGTTTGGCCGCGGCCTATGCACGTGTGACTGCCATAACCTCGACAGTAGGTTGTATTGGCAGAGTCTTGACCAACCAGGAGGGGTCAAAGGACCACAGCTAACCTTTGTCGGCTCCTTCTTTGGCTAAAGAATCTGCAATGTCATTATAGTACTTGTCATCGCCTGGGACTCTTGAATGTCCTGGAACTTTTTTCCAGTAGATCTGCATGTCGTGTAACGTCACCAAGTGATCACACGCCATGAAGAGCTCTTTGTGTTTGACCATCTTCCTGTCGCTTGTGAGAAAACCGTTAAGTTTCCACACAGCGAAATGACAGGCGAAACTCAACCGAGCATAGTTCGAGTCAGTACAGATGACTAGTGTCTTGATGGAATGTTCTACAGCCAACTGGAGAGCTATTAGGATGCCCGCAATCTCAGCGTACTGAGAAGTCTGAGAGCCTAAGCTGTAGCTGAAAGTGCTCAGCTGAAGGTCACGGAGGAGTACCCCTCCAACACCTGCCCTGCAGATGTTGTCGTTGCGGAATGCAGACCCATCCACGTACAATGTTGTCATACCCTTACAGATATTATCATCAAAGAAGTGGTGATTTGGATCCTCCGTCACCAAGGGCCTTTCCTTAGCAGGCGGCTGGGTGGCTGGCACATCGTTTGTGCATTCCTGGCAGATAGCCAAGTCAGTGCCCAAATGTGACTTCTTATTTTGACCATAGCGGATGTCTAGGTCAAAACTCTGAAGCGCCATGAGCCACGTTGCAACACGTGAGTTTGTAACCACGCCATCTCTGATGCGTTGGCTGTTCAGGAAAGTCACCGGCTGGTGGTGTGTTTCAACAATGATCTTCTGTCCCCCAATGTAGCTGGAGAAATGTTTTACTGCCCACACCGTGGTCCGAGAATTTCAACTCGGGGCCTGCCATTGTCTTGCTGGCGTAGGCCACGAAAGCAGTGTGTGAGTCACATTCAGATGCGCTAAAAGCAAAACTTTTTTTTGTACAGAAGCTGACATGCCCAACTCATGTCATGTTTCTTTGTCCAAGTCTCACCCACCTCTCTCTACGAAACAACCGGATCGGAGACGAAGGCGCTCGTTGGATTGGTTCGGCTCTCTCCACCTCCACAACCGCTAACAAGAACCTCTTGTCGCTCAACCTGGCGTTCAATTCTATTGGTGATGCAGGTGCTGCACATATTGCACGGGTATGACCCAGAGCTGGTTATATATCCCCCCCTGCATGTTTCCATTGTACCTGCTGAGGTGTTCTCTTGCTGCGTTGCGTTTAGGGCCTGCGGCTGAATCGGACTCTGCTCATTCTCTCACTGGCCAACAATCAGATTGGAGACTCGGGAGCTGCTCCTCTGGCTGAGGTATCTGTTTACATCAAACTGACAAATAACGTGTTTAAAATGTTTCCACGTTGTACTTATTGCATCATATAAATACATGATTCACCCATCGCTCTGTTTGTTCACTTTCAGATACTTGGTGAGTTTCCTCTAACTCACGAGGAAGTCGTGGAAAGAAGGAAGCTGCTCCTGCAAACAATAAGTGCTGTAAGAGTGAAAGTGTTGTGTTTATCACCAAACTACCACTATTTTAGCTTACATGCAACATGTTTAGAGGAACTTTTTCTCTGTTTATTTTTATTTTTTTGCAGTCTTCGTTTAAGGCTGATTTGGAGCAGTTTTCAAGTAGCCAGCTTAGCTCAACACAAAGCATGTCAGTGAGTGTTACCAAAGCAGACAGCAAAGTCATATCCAAGAAAAAGGTAACGTGTAAACGCTGAAAGACTGACAAGAAATTAAATATGTTAATCGTGCAATCCGTGACAACATACAGTGGGGTTCTGCAGAAAATTTATGAATAATTAATATCCTACATGTTGGAGATAGCTCTCTGAACAGACGCATTATGGAGAAATTACATTTAATTGTAACTGTAGCATCAAGCTAACTGTTAATCTAAGTGTATGTGTGTGTGTGTGTGTGTGTGTGGGGGGGGGGGGTATAAAACAACCAACACTGACTTATTGTGCCACACAAATACTATTTTAGAAACCTTTACTTAACCATCGCCACATCAGTGCCAGGTATAGCCAAGGGCCACTTCCAGCAGCAGTGTTATAATATTTCTGCAAGAATAACTATTTACTGCTAAATTAAACCGTTTACAGAATAACATACTCATGCACAGCATATGAAATGTTGGTGACTGGAGTTTTAAATGATCGTAGCTCTGCTGAGATGCATGCTCATCATTAAACAAATTTTCTTCAAAATGAGGTGGTTTAGAGAGACATTATATTAATTGTTAATACTAAAACCTGCTTTTAAAACATTAGACCTGTCTGTTTATAGTTTGGCTGTGCGTGTGAAATTGCAGGAAGCTTCCAGAAAAGATGTGAAAACCTCTGAAGTCAAAGAAAAAACCAGCAAGAAAGGTAATTGTTCATTTTCATATACGTATTGTCTTCTTGCAGCTTTTTTCCCCTCACTGCCATCTTTTTTAACATTCTCCCAGCTTCTGATGTAAAGCCAGCTCCTGTTAAAGGTGGAAAATTAGGGGGTAAAGATCAACAATCATTTACACAAGAGGTACTTGAAGCTCTCCCCAAGCCTGTGAATGAGCCGTAGCCAAAAATTTAGTCTTTCATTGCTTTTTGTCTTGCAGGATAAATCAAACAGTTCCCTGAATGAGGTGTGGAAGATGCAATATCTGAAGAAGAGACATTCTTAGTGATGGATGTGGTTTGAACGTGTTTTCTCTTTGTGGACGTGCAGGCAGAGTTATTGGAGACAGCCAACCCCCTGCTGGACCAATCTGTGCACCACAAGGACGGACAGCTTTTTCTGCCTGGAAATGCAACGCTCGCCTCCCTGAATCTAGCAGGTCTGCAGCTGTTCTGATTCAAAGAGAAAATACATAAAATACTATCTATACTTTTATTTGATTACAGAAATATTTTACACTCTTGTTGACTTTCTCTAGATGTAAATACCCCTTTAATTTATGTAAAAACGCTTCTCTGCCAAGATGTTTCCGACTTAAAAGTTGGCTTATTACAACCTTTTAGTTTTCTTTTTTTTGTTTGTAATTTATATAAGGAAAAATGTTCTCATTTGTCAGTTTGTTTTGTGCAACTTGCACAATAGGGGCTTCGTTGAGAGTGAAGAAAAGAGTAAAAGATGTGAAAGGCTTTGTCAGCATTAACGTTGTGCTTGTTTGTGCAGGAAACAGAATTACAGAGAAGTCACTTCCTCTGTTTCTGGCCGTTCTGGAGACGCAGCAGGAAGAGGACAGAAGCTTGCAGCGTCTCTGCCTGCAGGTGACGTCCTCTTCAGTGAAGGCCTGATGTTGTAGTTGGACAGATCTACACATTGTAACAGCATCCAGTAAAGAACAGCAGCAGGCCAAAAACAGAATACAGGTAGTCCTCGACTTACGAACGAGTTCCGTTCCTACGGCCGTTCGCAAGTCGAAAATCGCTGTAAGTCGGAAAACACGAGCCGCAACTTAAACACGTACATGTACAGTACTGTACAGTTACCAAGCACTTTGCTTATCCTAACACAGTACCCTACATAATTATCAAAAAACACATACAGTACATTTGGAAAGACAAAAAAAAGTTAATTTCTTACTGTGAGCTGGTCAAGCCTGTCTCCGTCTGAGCTCTGCAGCTTCGTGCTGCTTCACGCGGTCCAAACTGTTTATAGGAAGGCCTGTTAGCATGTTAACTCCATACATTTGGAGCCATAATGAAGGGAAAAAGAGTTAATAACTTACTGGGAGTTTCTCCGCGGTGTCCCTCCAAAAGGCTGCGCGCGTTAGCATGTTAGCCCCTCCAAAAGGCTGCGCCGCATTAGCATGTTAGCCCCTCCAAAAGGCTGCGCCGCGTTAGCATGTTAGCCCCTCCAAAAGGCTGCGCAGCTGTTTCTCCGCGTTTTAGCATGTTAGCTCGGTGTCCATCCAACATCTGAGGCTGCCAGGCGGACATCGAGGCGAGCTCCCGGCCGCAGCAGGCGTCTCCGCCGCCCGCACAGAACACCGGCTGATGGCAGGGACAGTAGCGGCGGGATATGGTCACCGGATCCCGCGGTGAGCTGGTGGTGTCGGCCGGCGTGGTGGGATGCGGCGCGGCGGTGCGAACGGCGGCTGCTGCTCCGGGCCTGAGACGTCCACAGAGTTCACCGAGCGTTTCCAACTCATTTATCCGTATGAGTCAACCTCTCATTGGACACACGGTCCTCCAAAGCCGGCTGGCCGAAGCTAACCGAAGCTAACCGAAAGCTGGCGAACACACTGCCGAAAACTGCGGACACTGCCGAAAACTGCCGGAAACTGCGTAAATCGGCTTCTAAAGAATAATAATAATACTTTATTTATAAAGCCATTTAAAACAACCACAGCTGCAACAAAGTACTGTACACATGAAATAAACACATCAAATAAGATTTTTCCAAAAAAAAAGTTTTTTAAAATTTTTTATTTAAATTTATATTTTTATTAATAAGATGCGTTCGTAACACAGAATCGCCGTAACTCGAGGACTGCCTTAAACATAAAACCAAACACAGTAATAACGTTCAAAACACCACCTTTCACTGGCTTAATTTGGTGCATTATTATTTTAATATTCAATTTTTATTTACAGTATTTCATATTTATGGCCAATATTCCTCTTGCACTCAGTTCCACATTTATATAAAATATGACATTTTTCCCATTTACTTATTTGTTTGTTTTGCTTCAGCTCTACTGCAGTATGTCACTTAATTTGATTTCTTTCATGCAGGTAAAACGCACTCACTATAGTGAGTGCGTTTTACCATACATTTATAATTAAATCTGTGTGTTTAATGCATGATTTTATTCATGTATTTATTTTTACAGAGAAATCTCTTCCCAGCTGAGTCTAAATGTTACATGAAGATAAAGGACATCATGGCTCTCACAGATGGTGTCGTCAAAACCAGCTCCGGGACAATGGAAGAGGAGGGACGGGGGACATGATGCCGAACCACCTGATTCAAAAGTTGCACTGAAACTGCTGTTTCTTTTATTATTATTGTTTTCTGGCACATGAAATGAAGAAGTTAGAAACTATTACAAAGTAGTTTCAGCTCTGATGTTTGTGTCTGTTACACTTGTCATGACATCGACTCAACTGTAAGCAACACTGTGATGATAAACACAAAAGATGAAGCTTTTAATACAATACTGTACTGTATTGCTATAGTTCCTACAGTTATTGTAGCATTCCTTTATTTACTTATGGCCACTAAAACCCTAAACACACTGAATTGGCTTTTGGAATTTGTTTTTGCCTGACTGCAATGACCCATACTGAGCTTAAGAATAACTTTTATCAGGATGGACTTGCATGTTTGATGCTGGGAAGTGGGAACAGAGTGAGGACAGAGCTGGTCAACTTTTTGATTATCTGAGCCGAGGTGCCACCAGGAGGCCCTCAAAGAGAAACAAAAATATAAACTATTGTTTTTTTTCTCTAAAGAGGGACTGTAAAATAAAAATGTTTGGAGTTAAATAGGAGGTTAAATACAATTCTGTGTTTGGGTTAAAAAAAGTAGTTCAAAAAATTTCTTTCAAAGCAAGAAGTGTTCCAGGCTTTTTGCTTATAATCAGTGTAGATTGAAACATTTTATTCGCCACAAACCTTTGCAACAGTGGATGATGTTAATTAATTTTTCTGTATGACCGTGTTGCTTACCCCGTTTAAAATTCATTCATTCATTCAACATTTATTTATACAGGTTAGTCTTATTGAGCCACGAGGATTCATTTACAAAAGAGACCTGTTTTAAACAAAGAACACAGAAGAGATGTACAAACAACAGATGTTAACAAAGATATAGAAATATTTGAGAAAACAGAGATGTTAAAAAAGTTAGTTTTTATCTTTATTTTTGAAAAATAAAAAATAATAATAATAATTCAGTCAAATAACGGGAGTTCAAAGTCTGTACAATAAAGATGATGCAAACACCACAAACAAATGGGAGTTTTGGCCTCTCCAATATGGCTCCGAAGTGTGCGTGTGTGTGTCGTCACATCCTGTTTTTCGCTCCGAACACCCACCAATATGAATCCTTCGCTTCCGGTAAAGCCTCCTTTTCGGCAGCGGCTATTTCCTCGCCAACATGCCAGTGAGTCTCCAGTTAATAGAAATGGACATTTTAACCATTTAACCGAGCGTTAGGGAGTCAGTGATGGACTCAACACTTACAGAAGACATTAGAGATTTGTTTGCTGTGACTTTTGGTCGGTTTCGTTCGGTTAAAGACGCGTTTTCGATCATTTTTCAGCGCATTTCGAGGCCGTTGTGACACAAGATGGCCGCGCGCACACGGCAAACATGGAGCCAGTTTAGCAGAGGAGCTAAAATCGGAGAAAACCGAACTATAATCATCACAAAATGTCTTGAATACGGATTAACTTCGCGAAAACCTGTAAAATATATAAAATGTTTAACCTAAGAACGACGTTCGCGTGCGCTGTGCGTTATTTAATGTAGGCCAACGTGAGAACTCGAGCGGGCCAACGCAGCAGCCCTGAAGCAGAATCAAATGCGTGAATTGCGTTTTTTATGTTTAAACAAAACAATTTACAGCAATTTAACACCTTTGCCACAGATGCGACGATTTTTTTGTTTCTGTTGCTAAATATTTATGTTCCCCCTCATCACGTTTACTTTAGTTTAATTTGATTAATTTTTTTGTTTCCTTAATCCAGCTCGCAAGAGACTTGTTGCACCCATCCCCCGAGGAGGAGAAGAGGAAGCACAAAAAGAAACGTCTGGTTCAGAGCCCCAACTCTTACTTTATGGATGTCAAATGTCCAGGTACGGATTGTCTTTATAAAAACACGTGGTGTTTTTCAGCCTCAGTCTTTGTTTCATGAAATGATTTGTCTTCTGCAGGATGCTACAAGATCACGACAGTGTTCAGCCACGCTCAGACAGTCGTGCTGTGTGTTGGATGTTCAACGGTCCTGTGTCAGCCCACTGGAGGCAAAGCACGTCTCACAGAGGGTCTGTATCTGCAAACTAGTTCACCCACAACGCAACTCCATCTGATTCACTATACTAATGGTTTTGGGTTGTAGCAACACCTCAGCAAGTTAGATGTTAATTAAACGTGACATGTATTTTTGTTTTCAGGCCCTATGCCAAATCTCTCTCAGACATCCCCCAATCATCTGACCTCCCATCACAATTTCTTGTTGACTCTGTTCCTGTGTCAAATAAGCACAAGATCCCAAACTGTTTCAACAAACATTTTGTTGCTTCTAGTTCATTATTTGACAGTTACTAATGGAAAATCAGCCACTTCATCTAATAATCAAACTTCTACAAATCAAATCTCTCCTACAAGTCAATCCTCAGTTAATCACACCCTCTCCTTTTCTCCGTTCTCAGTCAGTGAGGTAAATAAACTGTTAAAAGATCTTGATCCTAAAAAATCTGCAGGTCCAGATGAACTTCCTCTTTATTTCTTAAGGCTGGCTGCTCATATCATCACAGTCCCTGTGACCCACATCTTTAACCTGTCCATAAGCCAAAACTCCATTCCGGATGCTTGGAAAACAGCCTTTGTTCTTCCTTTGCTGAAGGGAGGTGACCCCACCTCATTGAACTATCGACCAATCTCTAAACTCTGCATCTTAGCCAAGGTTCTAGAAAAACTGATAAACTCTCAGATCAAAAATTATCTGGACTCATTTAACATCTTACCTCCATCAATCTGGTTTCAGGAAACGACACAGCACAACGACTGCTTCACTGAAGGTCCTTAATGACGTTGAAGCATTGGATGCTAAGGATTATTGTGCTGCACTTTTCTTAGACCTATCTAAAGCTTTTGACACTGTGGATCATAACATCCTGTGTCATAAGCTCTCAGAAATCGGTTTCTCTGATCACACCATTGGTTGGTTTTCAAACTATCCGATCGAAGGCAATGTGTACAACATAACTGTACTTCGTCCAGTTCGTTAACAGTCAACAATGATGTACCACAAGGCTCAGTCTTAGGACCCACTCTCTTTACAATCTACATAGGTAATGTAGGTCAGAGCATCCCTGATGCATCCTTACATTTCTATGCTGATGACACAGTTGTTTACTGCCGAGCTAAAACAGTTGCTGGTGTCATCATTCTTTGTTTGTAGCCAGGTCTCTCTTGTAAATGAGTCCTTGAGGCTCAATGGGATTCTTTCTTCTTCTTCTTTCAGCTTCTCCCTTCATCAGGGGTCACCACAGCGAACTAGTCGCACGAAGACATGGCAATTGTTTTTACGTCGGATGCCCTTCCTGACACAACCACAGCCCTCTGTGTGGAGCAGAGAGCTGATATCTAGGGTGCCCAGGGGAGCAGATAGTGTGGGTTAAGGGCCTTGCTCAAGGGCCCAGAGTGGGGCAGATGAGGCTGGAGACAGGTGTGACTGCTTCACTTATCCCACCCACATTTTTGATGTTGTCAGTACCGGGGCTTGAACCGGCGATCTTCCGATCACAAGCTCACCTTCTTAACCTCTGCGCCACCATTCCCACGCTCAATGGGATTAACCTGCCTAAATAAAGGTTGAATGAATGCTAGCATTTGCTTAACGCCAGAATCACATCTGCTGATTTTCAAATGTCTTATTTTATCAAGGGCCTATGTGTGTCTAATTGTCCGTTTAATTTTCCTCATGATGCTGATATAGTCGTGGATCTTTCTAGTGCTTTAGTTCTGAACATTAAATGATGTAAAAGTTCATCTATTTAGCTCTTTCTGAACAATGAGTTGCCATTTTGTTTGTAGGTCTGTCACGATACAACATCAATTAATCGCATGATAATTATCATTTTTCATTTAACGGCTTTATCATTTCTCCGTGTCTCTCTAAAGATACTGGATGACAAAAAGGCTGACCCCTCCCTTTTTATCTTTTCTTTTAAAATCAGTTTAATCGTCCAAAATCACGTTTTTGGATCGTTAATAGCAGCTAAGCTGAGAGGCTAAGCTAACAGGCCAACCTCTGGGGAAAAAACCTACCGTATGTCTTGTCGAAGCTCCAAAAATCGCTGTTGAAACCCCTGTCTTCATCTAAAAAGTTTTTTCTCTGCAAAAAGAAGCGGATAACTTGTTTACTTTTTTTTTTTTGTTAAAAGCTTTGTGTGACAAATGCTATGTTAAAGAGCTTGTCATTCCCCGATGTTGCGGAAGCTGTTCCGTAGTGTCAGCTCATTTGCTCATGCTCTAAAAGTAATACTTCCGGGTCGCCATTGAATATGCAAGATGAAAGAAAATGAACATCTCTTCCTATAAATTAATTTTCCTAGACAATGTTATAATTCCTTTTATGAATAAGAACTGTCTTAATTTACTTACCCCGGAATTACACTGCACGCGGCTCCGCCCCGCTCCGGTCCGCAGGTCGCAGCTGAACGAGTCCAATTCCCACTGCCTCCGCTCCGCTCAGGTCCGCCTGGATGCGCCGCTCCGAGACACGTGCGAGATCGCGCGATAAATCAAGTGATAAATAAGTAAGTCAGAACAAAACAATTCATTCGGTGGAAAGAAGGAGAACAACTGTAGAGAGACTGCTGCCTTGATCTTCTCTCGTAAATGAGCTACATGGTTTGAGCAACAGGAAGTGATGTTTACATTTCAGAATAAAATACTTTTTTATTTATTTATTTTTGTATTGCGTTATTAGGTGTAGTCATAGTCATAAATATAATAGTTTAGTCATAGAATAGTCATAATTGATAGTTTGACAGCATTTTTGTACAAATAAATCCGTATAGAGCTAGGATTAGTCCGCCCGTGGTGATTTTATTTTGTAAATACGGAAGTTGTGCTCGTTCCTTTTCCTGTTGGTGCGACGTAATCTTCAAAAGTTGACTCCGGCACAGCTCCGTCATCCGGCAGAAATAGAAAATTTTCTAATTTTGACGGACTGCCGTCCGCTCTCCGCAGCTCGCCGCCGCCGTGCGGAGCCAGTGTAAATTCTGTCATTGATTATAATGGGTGCGTATTTGCTGCGGAGGTCGGACCGGAGCGGGGCGGAGCCGTAACGCATGTGGTGTAATTCCGGGGTTAGAAAAGTATGATCTTCATGTTGCTAATTTACGCCACTTGTATTTCTGTTAAAATCATTAACATGTTATAACCCTGTAATATACAAATTATTTCCATGGTGAAACACTGCTCTGTGGTGGTCCAGCTGCACTACATCACTAATATTTTTTTATTTACCCAAATGCACATAATTTTAACCAGTGATGTAAATATGTCAGTTTTAACAGAAGTACGAGTGGCGTAAATTAGCAATATGAAAATCGTACCATGTGTCAGCTTACATGAAATTGTCAGTACATTTTCCTTAATCTGGCATATTCAACAGCAATACGTGCGACCCGGAAGTATGCGCAAATGAGCCGACACGACGGATCGTACTTCCGTAACAGGTCAGGGAACGACAAAGCTCGAACGACACAGAGTGTCCGCCATTTTGAGAATTGAAAAAAGGAAGGAGAGAGCCCATGTCACGTCATGGGGCCTGCCTCCCATTTTTTTAAAGAGACACTCGCTCTCACCATCCATCCCTCAGTTCAAACAGTCTTATACTGCCTTCCAGTGGTCAAAAAAGGTACTAGACAAAACATTTCTTCTTAAATTTGAAAATAATTACTAATTGTCATGTTTCAAACAATATTATCGTTTGTCTCAGAAATTATTGTGATAATCGCCAAAAAAAAATGTTATTGTGACAGGCCTAGATACAAAGAAGTTGTATATTTTAGTTTTGTATGATCAGATGAACTTTTTGACTCGTTTTGATGTGTGCACTGCTAAGTGACTGTATTTCCTCTGCCGTGGTCTTCCAGTCTCATTCCGGTGCCAGATCAACCTCGCGTAGCAGAAGAGTTGAGTTAGACCAGTGGCTCAGCTCTTTCGAATGTTGAGAACAAGCATTTGTAATTTAGTCTTTCGTGCAGGTTTAAAATAATTGTATCTGTTGTCTCTGTGGTGCTCTTGTCAGCAGCAGACTGACGGTGGTTGTTTTCTGTGGCAGGGTGCTCGTTCAGGAGGAAGCAGCACTAGTTGTTGTCCTTGGAGCTGAAAGAGAGAGGAGGGGATGGACCGGTTGATACCAGCTTCTTTAGGCTCCGAGGCGACGGCAGAGCCTGCGGTCGGATTTGAAACGAAGACTTGACTGGACAGCACATGGATTTTCACCATTCATGTTGACAGAGCGGTTGTTGCTGCAACTCCACCCTCCAACCCTGTCTCTCTAAATAAAACGTTTTGGCTAAAGGAACAGTTTCCTGTGCGGTTCTTGATGGTTTTCTTAAAAGCATCTTGCTACCACACTAAATTATATTTTGCAAATTACCAAACTGTTACAATTCGTGAAACTTTTATTACACAATCAGAAAAAAATAAAGATTACAATGCAGCTCCCCACAATGGAGCCCAATGGTTAATTTAAACTGACGACATTAATATATTATTTTAAATAAGGTTTCATGTCAATAATCTGCCCAACTGTTAAGAAAATAATATTGAAATCACAAATTTGATAAGTTATACTGCTGAAACTTGCAGGAGAAGCCGTTAGAAGTGTTGGAGCTAATTTCTACATTTAATTCACGCTACAGAGAACGGGTTTACATCAGAACAAAGTTCATGTTCTGCTCAGATCTGACCAAGAAGAAACTTCTTCTGGCCTAAATCTACTTGTCCGCTCCGCTCGCGCCCTCGCTCTTCACCTCCCTCTCCCGGAGCAGGTGTCGGATGGAGGAGTTCTGCGTGGACAGCGTGCTGGAGAGGAGCGGCATCAGGCTCCTGAAGCCCTCCCTCAGCTCCTGCACGTGCTTCTCCAGGCTGTGGATGTGCGAGTCCAGCTCCGCCCTGCAGCCCTGAACCTCCGTCACGATGTCGTACATCAGGCTCTGCATCTGTTGGAAGGAAGCGACGAGAGTTTGTCACGTGTTGAAACACTCGGGAAGATGCGTTCGCTTGCCCTCACCTTGCAGAGGTCTACGAGTGTGTTGCCCTGATCTGCAAGTATCCTCTTCTCCATCTTCACTCTGCGCAGCCTGAAGACCAAGAAAATGATGCGTGAACATAAAATCAGCAAGTATGGAAGAGAAAGGGCTGGACTAAAGGATTATATGCAGAGACCAATTTCGTCTGTCAAGTATGGGAAACATACACAGATGACAAAAATGTGACATTTATTTATTTTATTTATAACTGGATAAATGTTTGTTCATTCCTTTGGCTACACTTACAGCTTCAACTAGCTCTGATCAAAGTACTGTATTTTGATGCATTGTAGTCCAGACAGGTAGGTTTTTCAACATCTAATCTTGTCATCACTTGTCTCCTTTTCCGAGAATTTTTTTTGCAAACCAGATTCCAAAAAATTTGACACTAAATAAATTGTGAATAAAAACTGAATGCAATGATGTGGAGGTGCCAACATCTAATATTTTATTCAGAATAGAACACAAATCACAGATCAAAAGTTTAAACTGAGAGAATGTATCATTTTAAGGGAAAAATATTGTTTCAAAATTTCATGGCGTCAACAAATCCCAAAAAAGTTGGGACAAGTCCATTTTTACCACTGTGTGGCATCCCCCCTTCTTCTTACAACACTCAACAGACGTCTGGGGACAGAGGAGACCAGTTTCTCAAGTTTAGAAATAGGAATGCTCTCCCATTCATGTCTAATACAGGCCTCTAACTGTTCAATCGTCTTGGGCCTTCTTTGTTGCACCTTCCTCTTTATGATGCACCAAATGTTCTCTATAGGTGAAAGATCTGGACTGCAGGCTGGACATTTCAGTACCGGATCCTTCTCCTACGTAGCCATGATGTTGTGATTGCTGCAGAATGTGGTCTGGCATTATCTTGTTGAAAAATGCAGGGTCTTCCCTGAAAGAGATGACGTCTAGATGGAGCATATGTTGTTCTAGAACCTGAACATAGTTCTCTGCATTAATGGTGCCTTTCCAGACATGCAAGCTGCCCATGCCACAAGCGCTCATGCAACCCCATACCATCAGTGATGCAGGCTTCTGAACGGAGCGTTGATAACAACTTGGGCTATCCTTGTCCTCTCTGGTCTGGATGACATGGCGTCCCAGTGTTCCATAAAGAACTTCAAATCGTGACTCATCTGACCACAGAACAGTCTTCCATTTTGCCACACTCCATTTTAAATGACCCCTGGCCCAGTGCAAACGTCTGAGCTTGTGGAGCTTGCTTAGAAATGGCTTCCTCTTTGCACTGTAGAGTTTCAGCTGGCAACGGCGGATGGCACGGTGGATTGTGTTCACTGACAATGCTTTCTGGAAGTATTCCTGAGCCCATTCTGTTATTTCCTTGACAGTGGCATTCCTGTTTGAGGTGCAGTGACGTTTAAGGGCCCGGAGATCACGAGCATCCAGTAGAGTTTTACGGCCTTGACCCTTACGCACAGCGATTGTTCCAGATTCTCTGAATCTTTTGATGATGTTATGCACGGTTGATGATGATAACTTAAAAGTCTTTGCTATTTTACGCTGGGTAACACCATTCTGGTATTGCTGCACTATCTTTCTGTGCAACAATGGTGGAATTGGTGATCCTCTTACCATCTTGGCTTCTGAGAGACACTGACACTCTGAGAAGCTCTTTTTATACCCAATCATGTTGTCAATTGACCTAATTAGTGTTAATTGGTCTTCCAGCTGTTCGTTATATGCTCTTTTTCCAGCCACTTATTGCTACTTGTCCCAACTTTTTTTGGATTTGTTGACACTGAAATTTTGAATCTACATATTTTTCCTTTAAAATTTTACATTTACTCAGATTAAACTTTTGATCTGTCATCTATGTTCTATTACGAATAAAATATTGACATTTGCCATCTCCACATCATTGCATTCAGTTTTTATTCACAATTTAGTGTCCCAACTTTTTTGGAATCTGGTTTGTATTTTTCTTCTGTGGATCCTCACTTATTCTGTTCATACATCTGTTTCAGCTGTGCTCATATTCAGACATGGCAACACATTGACAACATTTCGCTCTAATGACGTTTAATACCAGTAAAACAAAACATTTGTATATAAAAGTAGAGCTGAACGCCGACTTTGAATACTGGAGACTATGCATATAGTTGAGGCTATCTCAGTAAAGAGGTGAATTTCATTGTTTTTTTTTTATCCACAAGGGGGTGCTGTAGCACCCTTTGCACCCCCAGTCCTTGCTAGAAATGTTTCTGTGATGTTTTTTTTCCAATCAACCGGTATACAGTACTTCTATTATGTAGTTGCAAAGAAAACTTTGTTAAACCTTTACTATCAAAAGAGCCATTTCTACATCTTCATTCACTAAATTAAACGTGTCCAGAGCCACAACAACCTTGACTATCAACTGGTGGCTCATGGGCCACTTGAGGTTTGTTGAAGGGGCTTTTGTGGCCAGTAAGGGTGACATAAAGCTAAAAATATCTAATGATTTTTAACATTAATATTTTTACAATGTAAGACAAATGAAAAGCATCAACTTATGGCACGCGGGGGTGGGGGTGCTATAAAAAAGTAAAAGTGTAAAGTGAGTATGTTTTACTACTTTTACTCCAGTATTCACATAGAATTTGCAAAATAAATGACAGGAAAACAGCTAAAACTATAGTTCTTTGTTGTTGTTTGTAACAACCAATAAATTTCAGTTATATCAGTTTTGGTCAAAGCTTGAAAGAGCCACAGGTTGCAGACCCCTGAACTGGACTATTAAGATTTTGTAGTTGTAATGTTTTCTAGAATTACTTTTAGGAGGAAGATTTTTTATGCCTTCATATGGGGAAAATTATTCTCACTTTCTACAAGTTTTTTGTTGAATAGACTTTAAAGTGTCAGGGTGTTTGATTTGGAATAACGTTTATATTTTTGTGGGAATATAAAATAAAAAATGCACATGCGGTACAAAGGCCCACACAAAACATATCTGGCTTTAAAGCAGAAATCTAAATGATGACGGTGAAACAAGTTATTCATCACTGAAACAGTTGGGTGATGTGTCTGAACGACAAAAACATGAAGATATTGATTGGGTGAGCACAGCGACTCTGTTACCAGGATGGAAAAAAAACAACCAGTTTAAAAGCAGCTTGGTGTCAGCAGGGTCTGGTCTTACTGGTGGATGGCCAGGAGCAGCTTCCTCTGGTGCATGCGGACTCTGGTGTGGTCCCGTTCTCTTGACAGCTTAGTGTGCTTGTAGATAAGCCAAGTCTCTCTCAGCACATTTGCAGCAGCAATTTTTATCTGGTGAAAGGATGTAGAAAATCACTAGGAGTTATTGCAAGTTTATGCACATTTAACCCCTTAAGTGCTGTTTTTATTTATTTATTTTTTTAGAAAGTATGCTGACTAAGACCAACAAGCTGTTTATATTATTGCATGCTCAAACATTTTGGCTTCTAATCAACTTTCAGATTTAAATCAAGAAGAGACTCTTCCTGTTAGGCTGAATCAGATTATTAAAATTTACTTTAATTTACTTTATTGCAGTTTTATTTAAATACTACAGAAGAGGATTAGGGCCACGTTGCAATTTTTTTATTTACGTATTTCTCTTTAATTATGAGGAAAAAAAAGTCAGAATTTTGACTTTAATCTCAGAATTATGACTTTAATCTCTGAATTTTGACTTTTTTCCTCAGAATTCCGACTTTATTCTCAGAGTTATGAGATTTCTCAGAATAATGACTTTTTTCCTCAATTCTTTCAGAATTCAGATTTTTTTTCCCTCAGAATTCTGATTTTTAATCTCAAAATTCTGACTTTAATCTCAAAATTTTGACTGTTTCTCAGAATTCTGACTTTTATCTCAGAATTTTTACTTTTTTCTCTTAATTAAGGAAAAAATAAATCTGACATTTTCTCAGAATTATGATTTTTCCCCTCAAAATTCTGGCTTTAATCTCAGAATTCAGACTCCCCCCCCCCCTCATAATTCTGACTTTAATCTCAGAATGTTTACTTTTTTCTCATAATTAAGGAGAAACAAAATCTGACTTTTTCTCAAAATGAAATCTCAGAATTCTGACTTTTTTTCCTCAAAATTCTGACTTTAATCTCAAAATTCTGATTTTTTTCCTCATAATTAAGGAGAAAAGAAATCTGACCTTTTCTCAGAATTATGATCCCCCCCTCAAAATTCTGACTTTATTCTCAGAATTTTTACTTTTTCTCATAATTAAGGAGAAACAAAATCTGACTTTTTCTCAAAATAAAATCTCAGAATTCTGACTTTAATCTCAGAACTCTGACTTTTAATCTTAGAATTAAGAAGAAAAAATTATTGCACCTTGGCCCTAACCCTCTTCTGTAAATACAGACGTTTTGTTGGTGTCATTAATATTTACCCTTTTTGAGATGTGGGAGTCCATCATGAAGTTATGAACGTGCTTCTCAGCCCTGGTTAGCTCCAACTTCCGGGCAACCACAGCCACAACCAGGACTGTGCATCCGGCTCCCTGTCGGGGTCAGAGAAGACGATCAGCGTTTGACGTTTATCTGACGTGTGGCAGAGCACGCAGTCATCGGCCTCACCATTATCCCCGTCAGGAGGCAGATGCTGCGGCCGCAGTAGGTGTGAGGGACCACATCTCCATACCCAATGGACAAGAAGGTGACGGAGACCATCCACAAGGCCTCCATGTAGTTGCTGCTCAGGTCTCTGTAGTTGTGGTGCCTTCAGGGACAAACAACAGCTCATGTTAATACTCCGGGGATAATGTGGCTGTTCACTGGTCATACATGCTGTTTTTAATATTTTTTGCTTCAAATTTCACATCATTAGTGACTTTAACTTTCAAGTAAAAAAAAAAAACTTTTTTTGAAAGTTGGTTTAGATAGTATTTTCAGAGAGGTTAAATGTTGACTTTAGGCTCATTGCAACATTAACCCAATATTTGAAAATGTTCCAAAAGTTTCATCAAATTTCCACACACGTCTTAAAATTTGCGGAGAACTTTTAGAAATTGTGTGCTTATTAAAATGAAGTAAATATTTCAGTAAGTTTACTTTTGCTCTTAGTGTTTTGTGGAACAGTTTTCTCTGTGACTGGCAGAAACGTTGGTCAGGCGTACAAATCTTGAGGGAATTTTAGGCCATTTATTTCTGCACAGAACAGGAAGAACTCTGAAATGTCAATACGTTTTCTTAGATAAACATTCCACAATATTATTAATGTTGGAATAATTAAAAGACTTCATCAAATAAATCTTTAGCAAATTATTTTGCAGAAAGATTTGTGAACTTTGCCTGGATTTAGTTTAAAAACATACAAAATGACATTTAGTTTATGTTTAATTTAAAACCCATTACCCAAACGTTATAATATAACATCACTAAGTTTCACATAAATTCTGTTATTAAACTCAAAACTTTCATTTTGATTTCCCTCAGCCAATAATGCAATTTTATTACAACCTCCAGACATAAAGTTTGATTATCAAATAAACTTGTTTTGCGCTTGTGGTCAAACACAGTTTAACTTATATTTAATTGCAAATGTTATTATTTTTAAGCCATGATAACGTCCCAACAACTTGATATAAATATTAGATTCCTGAGTTTTTAAATAACCGGGACCTGCTCACAAACGATGTAATTCTGCCTTCAAATGAATTGTTTATGCACCACTAATTTATTCTCACTACAGTCAACACATCAGAAAACACGAAGCCAAGTAGACACAAGTGTTTTATATATTTCATTTTTAAAGGTAATTACTCATCTCATAAAACATGGAATCATCCTTTATTTGGAATTAAACGTTACGTCCTCTATTGAACCAATAATGGGTTTAGAGCAAAAAACTCTATGGCTCATGGAATTAATGGAACAAATAACTACTGCTGTCAATCAAAAACAATATTGTGTTAGTATTTTTGTTGAATTAAAAAAAGCATTTGATACTATTGATCACACTATTCTCCTTGAAATATTGAACAAATATGGTATTAGAGGACCAGCATTACAATGGGTAGCTATTTGAAAGATAGGAAACAGTTTGTACAAATAAATGGTGTAAGAGCTGACCTCTGCAATATCACATGTGGTGTTCCTCAAGGCTCTGTACTTGGACCAAAGTTTTTTATTTTATGTGAGTAACTGGGTAAATGTGTCAGGACTCCTTAAATGTGTCCTTTTTGCAGATGATACGTTTTTTTTGTTTGGGTAAAGATATAGAATGGATGTTGGAGTTGATGAAGACAGAATTTGTTAAAATACAAACTTGGTTTAAACTCAATAAATCATCATTAAATCTTGATAAAACTAATTACATGATATTCAGTAATAAAAAGAAAACTGTTGATGTTCCATTTAAAATTGAGGGTGTTGAGATTTGTAGAGTGAGTGAGGTGAAGTTTTTGGGTGTTATCATTGATGACAAACTGACATGGAAACAACACATAAATTCTGTAAGAATAAAAATAGCTAAATCTATTGCAGTACTGTACAAAGTCAGAGACTTATTAAATGATAAAGCTCTGTATTTGTTGTATAACACAATCATTGTTCCACACTTAATCTATTGTATTGATGTTTGGGGGAAAGCGTGTAAAACAATCACAAAGCCTATTTTTGTATTACAGAAAAGAGCTGTAAGAATTATCACTAGAAAACATTACTGTCATCCATCAAGCACATTATTTTATCAACTGAAGTTATTGAAGTTCCATGATTTGGTAGATTATAATATTTTATCAGTTATGTATAGGGCTCAAAATAATGCATTACCTTTAAATATCCAAATGCATTTTGTTAAAAGACAAAGTTGTTATAATCTTAAGGGGACAGAGTTGTTTGTAAAACCACAATTCAGAACTAGTTTGAAGGGACGTTCTACCTCAATCCAGGGAATTAGATTATGGAATGGCTTGGAGAATGTAGTTAAAAATGCCAAGTCAATGTGTACATTTAAGAAAATGATCAAAACTGAATTTAAAAAAAAGTAGCTTAATGTGTAATGTATTAGAGTTAGAAAAATTAGAAAGAGTTATTCTTTTGTTTTGTTACTTGAAGTTTGAAGTTGATGTTTAATATGGAGTTTAATATTGCTTGAACTAATTGTTTGAAAAAAGGGGCAGATATAATAAGATTTTTTTCTTTCTGCTACCTTTCATTTTATATTCTGTATTCTTATCATTTATGGGATTTTTTGTATTGTTGTTTTTTAACGAGTAAACTTTTGAATAATCAAATAAATATGAATAAATAAACAATTGTTCTGTATTTCCATACATTTCCAACATATGTCTCTCACACACATTAACACTAAATCTAACATTAATGATCCCCCCCACCCATCACATGTATTGTGTTATTATGTGGTTCAACTGTTTGGATGATCAGACTTCTTCTCATGTCTATAAACAGACAGGCAGCTGGGGTACAGGCGAGGATCAGATTGTTAATTAAAATGAACAGCCTGTGTCACAGGCTGTTCATTTTAATTAACAATCTGATCCTCGCCTGTACCCCAGCTCAGGTGATGCAGGTGAACCCCACAGTCAGACACAACCTCAGCAACAACTGACTGTGTACTGAATCAAAAGATTTCACTGGATTCAAAAATTATACT
>JBBPBX010011825.1:0-13647 GCA_038048925.1 Garcialebias charrua
TTACACCATAACATGTTAGTAATTTCCAACATTTCAGTCTAGGATCATGCTGTAGTCATGCAGCTGCCATACTGTTCAAAGTCGAGCTCGCAGTTAGGATGGGCAGGACAGAGAAGGCAGCAGTTACCTCCGGTGTGTGCATGTGGAAAGAGAGTCGAAGAGATGTCAAGCCAGCTCCACTGAGTGAAATCAAGTTCACCAAAACTAAGAGGCTACGCAAGCAGTTTCCAGCAGCATCAAAACCTACTCACAAGAACAGTGGGACACCCAGAGGCATGTAGATGTTGACAGAGGCAAAATAAGGCCCACTTTGATAATTATTAAATTTTCAGGGACTCCAGACTACCGTAACTTCTTTATACAAGTAACAAAGTTCACACTCATTTCATTTTTATTCATAACATACATTGGCCTCTACTCCTAATTAAAAATTGTTTGAGCGACTAAAGCATTTAATTATAAATCATTATTAATAGAGAAGTGGCTAAAAACATTGTAAATAGTCTGAACTTCACAGGTAAAATATAACCCAGCTGAGTGCAGTGTGGAGCCCTGCGTTTACATTTCCATCTCACTTTTGAAGATGTGGATGTAATATACCACCCTAACTATCTTTGTTTGTTTTTTTAATAGTGCTGACAGATGACGACATCCTAGAACTGCGGGCTGTGGATCCAGATTGTGCAGTGCTGACGAGCTTCGACAATAGTGACACGGACACAGCTTCATCTGACGAAAACTATGAGGAGCATGGAGATTTACCGGAGCCCTTAACTGCTTTATTCAGCACATCATCCAGAGACCTCACACCCGATGAACTAAAGGTGAAATGTGAGGAAACATTTCACCTGCTGAAAACTAAACACACACCTTATCAGTGCAAAAGGCTGGAAGCTGTGACCCGACAGCAGTCGTCTAGGGAGTGGAACATCCATAGAGCTGGTCGAATCACAAGCACCAAATTTCATCGTGCCACCACTTCGGACATGATCAGCAACACATATCTGATGGATGTAATGCAGTACAACCACAGAGATTTAAATGTACCATCTGTGCTGTGGGGACAAAACATGGAGGAAACTGCACGACAAACATACACTGATTTAATGGCCAAAACACATGAAGATTTTTTTTGTTTGGACAACTCTTTCACTTTAAAGCAATCACACCCATACTACCATCAGATCCAACTCCACATGTTTGTGTTTGATGTCAAATACTGTGACTTTGTGTTGTGGTCAAAACAACAACTTATTCTACAGCGTGTTATAAAAAATCTAGCGTTTCTACAAGAGACCCTGCCAAAAGCTCAAAACCTTTTTATCTCAGGTTTGTTGCCAGAACTCCTGACCAGAAGACACGATCCTGCCTTTGAGTACGGCAAAATGATCAGCTGTGTTAAATGCAATAACTCCTTTCACTACAGCTGTGCAAAAATCAAAAGGAAATCAGCAACTTGGATCTGTGAGGAATGCCAGATGTTTTTGGCCTAAATGTAAAATGCCATGAATTTGTGCATAAATAAGTAAGAAATGTCAGGTTTTTTTTTATACTTTATGTTGTGTACCAACATTTTTTTGTCATAGGTGGTCTGTTATTTACCTTGATCTTTGCAGCCATTCATAATCTGATGTTGATTGTTTTAAATAAATCTTATATTAAACATCTTAATTTTTTGGTAGGCTTCTAATCTGTTTTTCATGTCAAATTCAATTATTAGGATTAATTTTGAACCACATTGTACCTGTATATACAATTTGGAAGAAATACACAGGTTCTAATTTAATTAAATCGTTTGTTTATTGTTAGACAGGTGACAGTTTATTGATCTACTGCAGTACATCAACATTTAAAAGTTCATTTCAAGTGATGTGGATCAAATTGCACACATCAATGTAGAAAATTTCAGAACATTACTTTTTATGCAGTTAGTTACTTTTTAGGAACAACACTTTTACAGAGGTTTGTGAGTTGTGTAAAGTTGCACTTAACAGTTGAATAAGAAAACTGAGATCCTTCCAGTTTATGTTTTAACTTTTGATGTTCAGCCTGTAGCGTGTCAAACTCCTGACGCAGGTGGGCATATTCATTCTGAAGTTGACAGTGCCTCAGGTTCAGATCATCATATTCAGTCCTCGGGACTACATCTTCTTGTGCTGAAAGTTATGAAAAGAAACGGTAAGCAAATGCACCAAAAAGCAGGAAGCAACACTTTATGCTCTGACACAGAATGTGCCTGTGCTGTGAAGTGTGTTCTTTTTTAGCTGATTAATTGTGAACAATATTTAGCTGTACACATTGGGGTCAAAACTGCAAGCAAACCATTCTGGTTTGAATAAAATATGAGCAGAATGTTGGACGACACCCTAGTATTTTTGAAATATTAAATCTATCTATAATTAATTAATTTATCAAACAATCAATTTATTAAAAAGTGTGTTAGATAGGACATAATATATTTGTACCAGGGTCATGTTCCATGTTGGATTCTTGTTGTTCATCTGAAGTGACACTGCCAGGGCTGGGTTGATGTGATGACTTGTGCACACCAGCATCTCTCCTCTTTTTCCTCTGGTACCTAAAATAAAAATATGTGAAGATGTAGCGACACACAGTAAATAAACATTTACACATCATCTACTTTTAATACAGAGCTGTATTTCAAAGCCTGCACTACACCAAAGTATGCTAAAGACCATGACAACAGAACACAGAAAAAAATAAATAGTAAAGACAGGCCAAAGCAAATTATCCATACCTTTTCATCTTTGCTCATGATCCCTGTCCTTTAGTGTACACAAACACAGAAGGTACGAAATCAGGACTTTGATAATCCAACGACATTTCCCCTGAAAATAAAGCACAGAGGCATTTGTTTATTAAGAGCTAGCTTATTAGCAACTAGCTTCTAGCCAACTTTCCGACCGAATTTAACAGCAATAAACTGCGTCTAGTTTTTAAAAACAATGTTTAATGACAACCAGGGTTTATGGTGAAATAAAACTAGATGAGTAACCTTACCTGATATAAAATGGGCACCGCATACTCGTGCATTTTTTATGATGTCCTCGGTCCAATCCACCTGCTTGATGGTCTGAAGCGACAGCTGCCTTCGGTGGCTTTGAAATGGTCGATTGCCTCTTGGTATGCGGGAGAACTTCAGTCCTTCCTTAGAATACCTATTTGTACAACTGTATACGCAACATCCTGACATTTTGTTGCTGGTGGAGGAAATTACTTAGCTAGATTCACTCCGCAACTTTGTTATGCTTGGTAAAAAGCCTGGGTGGGTGGAGTCTTCTGTTGCACCGGTGCGCGCGCAGCCGTCTTTGTTTACAAACACTAAATGGGTCTATAGGCCGGTGCGACCTATACGTTGATTTTTCCATTTAATTGGACATAATTGGACTGGTGCGACTTATACTCCGGTGCGACTTATACGCCGACGAATACGGTAATTTCCTTTGAAAACACTGCCTCTGCTCTGCTTCGGCCTCCCCTCGCCTCGCTCTATTCAACTCGCGCTGCAGAGTTTTCGCTGTCGTCTCCTCCCACTATCGTCTGTCTTGAGGTTGTGATTGGCCAAATGACACGCTCCAACAAAGATGTTTTATTGTCGACAGATGCCTTGTTGTTTCTTGAAATTCAGTCAGTGGGAAATTATGCCATCTAATCTGCCACGGGTCTGACTCCAACTTAAAGTCCATGACCCACCATGTTTTCAAATTACATCGCCATTAATATGTAGTGATGACTTAAATAAGAAAACAAGAGCGTTTATTGATATTGTAGAGAAATAACGCTAAATGTGTTATTTCATGATTTAAAGCAGATTTTAGCAGCAGCTCCGGCAAAATCTGCCCCTCTCCATATATGGGCATTGACGTCACTGAAGTATCCGCTTTGGATGAAGGCGGAGTTATAACAAGCATGCATCAACAGCTTCTGACCAGAGTAGTTAGATTACAGCTAATAAAAACGATGTGTTGCCTACGAGACTGAAGGAAGAGCTGGAAGAGACATCAGCTGTCCTCTGTATTTATTGTGGAACAGACGCGCTGGAGATGTGTGTGCGCCGCACACATCTCCGCTGCTCAGAGAGAAAGGAAAAAAGGAGCAAAACTGCTGTTTCGTGTCATTTTTAATATTCCCTTGTTAATAAATCTGACAAATTCATTCATTTCCTCATTTCAGTCATGGAGACAGCAAGGAGGAAGCGATCACTTGACTTTTGGCAAAAAAAAAAAAACTAAAGAAAAGCCACTGGAACTTTCACTGAAATCAGCATCACTATAAGCCTGCATCGCGAACTCACTCCTGCCTTCTGACTGGATCCTTTTTTTACGTCACTCCAGAGTTCGGCAATCATCGGCGGGGTTTCCGGATTCTTCCGGGACTCCGTCGTTTTTTTTTTTTTTTTTACACTCGCCTGGCCCAAATGCAAAAATGAAAATACAGTAGACATCATATTCTTACAGTAATTGTCCAATATGGTGAATTGTTACTGTCACGGTGGGTGTTGTCCTTTAAAGCTAGATAAACAGATCAGTTATGTTGTCAAGACCAGCTTTTTCCAGCTCCGTCTGCTCTCTAAAGTCAAGTCATTTCTCAGCCGTGGTGATCTGGAGAAGGCCATCCATGCCTTTGTGACCTCCAGACTTGATTATTGTAATGCTTTGTATGTTGGTATTAATCAATCCTCCATCTCCCGTTTACAGCTTGTACAGAACTCTGCCGCGCGCTTTTTGACCAACACACGAAAATATGAACACATCACTCCTGTCCTGTCCTCTCTACACTGGCTCCCGGTTCAGTTCAGGATACAGTTCAAGCTGCTGCTGTTTGTTTTCAAAGCTCTGAATGGACTTGCACCTCTCTACATCTCAGAACTTTTGAAAGTCCATCAGCCCGGCAGAGCTTTACGATCTGCCAGTCAACACCTGCTGGAGGTGCCTCGCTCAAGGTACAAACAATGGGGAGACCGGTCATTTTCTGTTGCCGGCCCAAAAGCCTGGAACAGCCTCCCCCTTGAGCTGCGTGCCACCTCTGATCTGACTCTGTTCAAAACCAGACTGAAGACCCACTTGTTCAAAAAAGCTTTCAGTGTGTAACTTTTATTACTTTTGGTATTTTAGTATGTAGCATTTTTGTTTCCACTGCCTCCTTTTATTGCTGCTGTTTTTATTTATATTTTCACAGATTTATTGTACCCGTTTTTATATTTTCTATCCTGTTAAGCACCTTGGTCAATGCAAGGCATTGTAAGGTGCTCTACAAATAAAGTTTATTATCATTATTACTTTTTATATCCACACTACTGCTGATATATATATATATTCTTTTTATTAGCCTTACTGCATATGCCACTTTACCTCTATACCAATATCAACTACCGGTACCTCATACATACACTGTGTTCAAGTTCAAGTTCACTTTATTAGGTCCCCAAGGGGCAATTCATGTACAACAGGTAGAGGTGGTGAGACAGCCAGCACATATACGGCTATAAAACAGAATAAAAAGTACCATCAAAACAAAATACATAAAACATTACTAAAAAGGTACAGCATAAAAAAGCAAACTATTCATCCTTAAAAACATGACGTTAAGATTTCCAAGACAAAAATATGTAAAAGGAGATGAGCTTAAAGGGATTGTGACATGATTTTTTTACTATTCATAAAATTGCTCAAAATATATATATATTATCATTTAAATATGTTTGTTTTTGCAAACAAAATGATAAATCACTTTAATTTTGCTTTAAAAGTGATTTTGAACTTCAAGCCGTGTTTAATCATGGGAAATCCGATTACACTCGAACGCACCATATGTGATGTCACACTGGGCAGAGGGCTGTGGTGTCTTTAATAGCGGACAATTTAAAACTGGACGAATTTAGCAATCTATGTGAAGATTTGAGCTATTTGTCTTCATTTTGGGAAGCAGAAAATAGTTTGGGTGATGGAACAAGAAACAACAGGATCTAATTTAGGTCTGATGCTGTATCAGACTTCCTTCATGTCGAGCTGCTCATACCTGCGCACTGTGACAAGCCCAGAGCTCTGCCCGGTGTGACATCACAGATGGTGCGTTCGCGTGTAATGGGATTTCCCATGATTAAACACGGCTTGAAGTTCAAAATCACTTTTAAAGCAAAATTAAAGTGATTTATCATTTTGTTTGCAAAAACAAACATATTTAAATGATAAAATATATATATTTTGAGCAATTTTATGAATAGTAAAAAAATCATGTCACAATCCCTTTAAAACCTAGTTTTTGTTTAAAAAAGCTGAGGGGATGAAGGAGTTTTTTAATCTGTTCGTTCTGCATTTAGGTAGGCCATATCTTCTGCCTGAAGGCAGAAAGACATAAACTTCATATGCTGCTTTATCACTTTATTACAAATGTCGATGTCAGAACCTTCATTTTATTTTATAGATATACTTTTTATACTTTTATATTACTATGCTAAAACTCAGGACAGTTTCACACTTTTATTATTTCATTTTATGCTTATGTTTATTAAGTGTTTTAATGTTTAGATGGTTATTGTTGCACCGGGGGTCTGAGAGAAATGAAATTTCAATCCTGTACATATCGCAGTTTTGACAATAAAGTTGACTTTGACTTGACTTTGAAAAAGGAAGAATTGGGTAAAGATAATGGCTGGATGGATGAAATATTCAAAAGGTACAAAACTTAAAGCAATACAAGCTACAAAGAATAAAAGCAGTTTTATTTTGACAAAAACATCAGAAAGGAAAATAAGCACAAAAAAAGGCAATAAAAAGAAAGAAAAAAAGAACAAAGATTGACAAACAAACAAAAAATGTGACTCCATGCGTTAATTCTTTTCTTCTCATTTGCCTTGCCTGATGATGATATCCGACATGTCATCAACCTTCACCAGCTCCAAGTTCTGGAAAACAAACAAATTTCAAACAAACTTTCATTCCAGGTCTCTCTTGTAAATGAGTCCTCAAGGCTCAATGGGATTAACCTGCCTAAATAAAGGTTGAATGAAAAAAACAACATCTTAACGTTGGGTCAGTTGTCCTTATTTCTGTTACCGCACAGTAAAGAGGAAGTACAAAAGTCAAATTATAGTACCATATTTTCTAGGGATGTAATGCAGTGCTTCTCAATTATTTTCTGTTAAATTCAAATTGAACAGTAACATTTATTCAGGAACACAATATATTTAACCTACATCAAAAAATGAATACAGTACTGTACAACAATTTGTGTGTTTTTTTTTTTTAAACAAAATGAGGAAGTCAGGACTAATGGCTACAATGAGCACGTTTTGCAGCGCATAGCTTTTCAAAGCGGGGTTTCAAGCTTGACACGGCAACTCTCAGCTCCTGTTCAATGTTCAGCTGGGACCTGTACTTGCTCTTTAGTGCAGCATCAGCAGAGAAGCCAGTCTCACAAAGATATGATGCTGCAAAAGGAATAAGAAATGTCCATAGCCTTCTGCCCTAAGAGTGGATACTCCTTCTCTACACTCAGCCAGAAATCACTCAGTGCCTGTGATGTGAACCTCAGTCTCAATGTGGAGTCAGATGTCAGGTCAATGAACTGGTCTTCCTCTGCAGAGCTGAAACCAGTAGGAGCTGGTGCATTGAAAGGATCTCTGACCCAGTCATACTGGGAACTGTTTTCAGGGAAGTACTTTTCAAAGAACAGCATCAATGATGAAATACTGTATGCTGCTTGATGCAGAGAATCACTGAGGAGGCATCATAAATTCATTCAGGTTCTCAAATGAATCAGTATTTCCTTCATCAAGTCGCCTGCCCCACATTGCAAGCTTCCGAGTGAAAGAGCTGATCTTGTCTGTGACCTGAGGGAGGTGTTTATCTTTCCCTTGAAGCTGTACATTCAGTTCTTTTAGCCTTCCAAATACATGTATGTCACTCAGGTAGGCCAGTTTTGACAGGAAGTTCTCATCACTACATTTTTCTGCAAATTGTGCTCCTGAACCAAAAACACTCGTATCTCCTCTCTGAGCTCAAAAACTCTGGACAAAACTTTTCCTCGTGACAGCCACCACCGTGCTTCACTGTGAAACAGCACAGCTTGGTGTTCAGCTCCCATCTCCTCACAGATGGCAGAGAAGACTCTTGTTTTTAGCGGTCTGGTCTTTATAAAATTGACCACACCTATGATGTCAGTCATGATCTCATTTAATTCAGAGGAAAGGTGCCTTGAAGCCAGTGCTTCTCTATGTATGACACAGTGTGTCCACTTAACTTTGGGTGAGACCTTTTTGATGAGAGCCTGAACTCCTTTCCTCATCCCTGCCATGGTTTGTGCACCATCACTTAGTGCTGGACAATAATTCAATAACGATAAATATCGCGATATACTTTTATTTAATAACGATGATATGAAGTTTAAGCATATTTTCGACATTTCGATAGGCTTTTACAACGTTTCACTGACGTTTTTCTTTTTCTGTTCGGGCTGAAGCGGCTGCTTCAACAACCCGCCCGGACAGAAAAAGCTGTGACACAAAACGTGCGTGGTGACGTCGTTACGCAGCGCTCAGTCCAGCAGCAGACGTTGGCTGTGTCTCAATTCAGGGGCTGGGTCCTCATGAAGACCCAGCCTAGCTGGGCCGAGTAGGCCACGCACTCACAAGGCCGGGTGGGCTGGACAAAACTGCTGAAATGGGACGGTCTAGCCTTCAGGTTTACGTGATTACGTACTTCCGCCTTACGTGCGGCAAACGTGTTTTCATCAGTGCCCACTTGTCTGGAGAGCCGGCCTTTAAGTGGGTGGGGCGTTCTCTTGAAATGGGTGGGAAGTGTGCGCGCTTGGTGTGTGTGTGGAAAGAGAAGGGACGCCGCTAAAAAATATTTGTTAGCTGAATATATATTAGTGTTTCTGAGTTTACTGTTTGTTAAGAACTGATTACAAATCAGCTTATTTTTCACGTGCGTAGCAAGGATTTTCTGAGGGGCGATCGGTTAAAAGATAGAGTGGACCTACAAAATGCAAGTTGCCCAGTAGCTCAATTGGTTAAGCATTGGGTTGGCGTGCAGATACTTTTCTCGAAGCTGGTTCGAATCTCACTCGGTTTGGTTAAAACTTATTTTGCGTTTGTCTTTTATTGGATAAAAATATGAGGACTGAGATTTAAAAAGAAGGAGTTTGTGAAACTCCCTTTTGTTTAATCCAATAAAAGACAAACGTAAAATAAGTTTTAACCGAACCGAGTGAGAATCGAACCAGCTTCGAGAAAAGTATCTGCGCGCCAAGCCAATGCTTAACCAATTGAGCTACAGAGAAACTTGCCTCTTGTAGGTCCACTCTATCTTTTAACCAAAATCCTTGCTACGCACGTGTAAAATAAGCTGATTTGTAATCCGTTCTTAACAAACAGTAAACTCAGAAACACTAATATATATTCAGCTAACAAATATTTTTTAGTCGTTTCTGTAGTTAAATTTTAATGAGATACAGCTTGCGCTGAGGTTGTTGTTAGAACGAGCTGATGACTCAACAACACGCAGCAGTCCTGCCCCTGCACGCAGAAAGTCCCACCCCCCGCAAAATCTCTGCTGGCGCTACGAATTCTGGGATAGCCTCCGCCAGAAAGGATACTCGGATGCATCCTCGGATTTTGACAGGAAGTAGGCCGCATTCCTCGGCCGCATGAGGAGGAGTCTTCGAATTGGGACAGTCCTCCGCGCGGGGCAATGACGTATGCGGTCGACAAATGCGCACTCCTGAGGACCCAGCCCCTGAATTGAGACACAGCCGTTAGCGGTAGAGCTCGTAGCAGGCTAAAAGCTAAGCTAGTCTCCAAAGCGCGTTAAGTTTTTGCTTCAAAACGAGTGCTCATGACCGTCAGAATGTGACTGAACAAAGTTTCACAAGCGAAGAGAAAGCAGATGACATCACTGATAAGAGAGGAAAGACTAATTTGTCGGTGTGGACGTAGTTCGGTTTTGTTAAACTGCAGGTTTCTTCTGAAGCAAGTCCTACTCGGTCGGTTTCTTTATTTTTCAAAACGTGACGGAGAGTCGTTCAAACTAGTGGTGGGAACATCTAACTTGTTTAATCTGAAGAGTTTCCACTCTATAGAATAAGATGAGTCAGAAAATGAAGAACAATAAAGTTTGAGCCAACGTTTCCCTGAATCTACGACGTACTGAAACAAACAGCCCCAGCAGTGCTGCATGTTTTTTTAAATTCAAGATAAAACAAACAACAACAAAAAACCACTGAATAAAAAGGTGCAGAAAGACGAAAATAGTGTTATATCTGCCCCTTGTTTAAAAAAAATAGAAAATAACTACAAACAACAACCTTCACTTCACCTGCACCACACCTTCCCAACAACTTTGATTTAATCATCTTTTAAAACATAAATAGTTTTATAAATGTTTATGGTGAAATCAAGTCAACACAATCCTGTTTCCTGATTTACAACTAGGCTCCTTCACACTAGTTCTAAATGAAGATTTTACAAACATTTACATTCTCTTCAGGGTTTAATAACTTTTTAAACAAATTTAATTGAATATTTGGGGGGAATATTTTTTTTAGTTTTATACATGACTTGTAAAATACTATGTTCAACCAAATCAAAACATTTTAATAAATTCAATTGATGAAATAATATATATATTTGTTGGGTGACCATAGCACTTCCTACTAATAATTCTTATAGCTCTTTTATATAAAATAATAACAGGGTTTGTAATAGTTTTGCATGCTTTTCCCCAAACTTCAATACAACAAATATGGAACAATCATTACATTATACAATATATTCAAAACTTTGTCATTCAAAAACTATTTTACTTTATACAGTAATGCAATTGATTTTGTTATTTTTATTCTTAAGTAATTTCCATGAGATTTCTATGTCAGCTTCTCATCAATAACAACACCCAAAAGTTTTATTTCATTAACTATGAATGTCAATGCTGTAAATTTTAAAGTTGTTGTTTAAAGTCAAAACTATTAATATTGACACAGTTGAGAATTTTATGGCAAGAAAGTTCAAGCTCAATAATCCAGGTACCAAATCCAATAATTCTCAGTCAGGTCATCTGGACAGTTTCTTTTTTATAGAAACTGGATGGAGGATGGAGGGTGAAATGTGTCTATGAAAAAGAAACTGTCCAGATGACCTGACTGAGAATTAATGGGTTGAGAATTTTATGTTTATTTGATGGTGATTTCCATCTTTTTGGAGGCTAAATACAAATACAAGGTGAACATTAATTTATTTGTATAGTTTAGTTTTTTTTAAGGCTTTTATATTGTTTATATTGATTTCAAATTATATCGTTATCGACCGAAATTAAGAACTATATCGTGATAAATTTTTTGGCCATATCGTCCAGCCCTACCATCACTGCAAACTCCGATGCAGTTCTCCCATTTTAGCCCATTCTCAGTCAGGAAGCAGTCTAGGATTTTGAATAGCTCTTCAGCTGTGGCTCTGTTTTTTTTTTTACATATTTACAAAAAAGTAGATCCTCACACAGGGAGTTTGTCATTTCAAAATGACACAAATGACACAAACAAGCAGTCTTTGTTGCTGTCAGTTGCTTCATCAAATTGTAGGGCAAAACGTTTGTCTTTGAGTTTATCTACCAGCTGTTCTTGAAGATCATTAGCTATGTCATTTATTCGTCTGGCAACAGTGTCATTCGACAGAGGGATAGTTTTTAATTTTGCTGCACTTTTGTCATCCAGCATGACTGACACCATGTCTAACGCTGCAGGTAGTATCAGCTCCTCTGCTATGGTGTGCGGTGTTTTACACTGAGCGATTTGGTACGCCACCTTGTAAGATGCTAACAGTGCTCGCTGGTTTTCTGATGTGGCGTTCATAAAGCGGGATGATTGTTGGCAATATTCATCACGTTTTCGATTAAAAAACTCCAACGGCTTATCAGTGTGATTGGGGTGTAATGTGGTTAAGTGACGTCTTAATTTATTAGGCTTCATGCTGTCCGTTGCTAACATTTTAGGACACAACAGACCAGAGATGGGGACTCGAGTTTGGGACTCGGACTCGAGTCGCACTTAAGTCGCAAAAACAGAGACTTCAGACTCGACTCGGACTTGCATTCACTTGCATTCAAAAGACTTCCAACTCGACTCGGACTTGCATTCAAAAGACTTCCAACTCGACTCGGACTCGCCATTTGAGACTCGTGAGCATCGAGAATTGTTCTGAACCGGGACTAACTGTGCGGTTTTCCCGAAATCGTTCAAAATATTAATTTGCGATTCCTATGTTCGATGCTAGTTAGCCAACCGGAAGTAGCCGCCACCGAAAACCAACGAAGAAGAATCCACCGGAAGTGTGCATCTGCTATCGATAGCGTACTAATTTAATAAAATGACCAGTCAGGTCAGTGCAGCACTTGCAATAATTTTCTATCATGCAAAGGAGGGTGGAGAAGTAAAATAGTGTCCCGTCTTTGACGTACTCCACCGGATTATTTTTGCTTCGTATCCGACCGGAAGTACAGAGTAGTCCGTCTGCAAAACGCTCCGCCGAACTTTTCGCTAATCGCTACCTCTTCGACTCCATCAGGTAAATAAATAAACTATAAACTACATCTCATACCAACATTAAGGCAGCTAACAAGTTATACTCCGCTTAAAGCGGTAAGTCAGCTCAAATACACACGATGCTAACGTTAGCTTGTATTTTTTCTTAGACAAACGACCTGAAATGGCTTCACAGTGTTCAGTTCACCAGTGACTGTCCAAGGTAAAAATGTCAGTGTTAACTGAATGAAGAGTGCCACAGAACAGTTACAGCATATGTTGTGAAAAGGTTGCATCCCTTTTCAGATGTGAATTCAACCATGGATTGCACATTGCACTCAAATCCAACACTTATTCAAAGTCAAAAGTCAAAGTCAACTTTATTGTCAGATCTGCAATATGTACAGTGCAGGACATACACAGGACCGAAATTGCGTTTCTCTCAGTCCCTCGGTGCAACAGTAAACATCTAAACATTGAAACACTGAAACATATAATAATAGACATAAGCATAAAAATAGTAAAACTAACACTGTCCTGAGTTGTTTTTTTTTTTTTTTTTTTTTGCATAGTGGTATAAAAAAAGAGTATAAAAAGTATAACTAAAATAAACTAAAGGTTTCTAGCATTGACATTTGCAAAGTGGCAAAGCAGCGTATGAGTCAATGTACACAGTATATGTATGAGGTAGTAGTTGATGTTGTTGTAGAGGCAAAAAGTGGCATATGCAGTAAGGCACATTGGGCATCCCTAAATAAGACCGTTCAGAGCACACTGTATATGTACCAGCAGTGGTGTAGATATTAGAGTAGTGTAAATAAATGTAAACAGTAGTAATTACATGTAAGCAGTAGTAATAAAAGTAAACAGTATTAATAAATGTAAACAGAGAATGTAAACAGTATTATGATTATAGGCAGTGATGTAATACAGACATTAGTGCAAGTATGAGAAGTAGTGCAAACTGTATGAGCACATGACCGAGAGTTTAGTGAAATATTAACATTAAGTATTAACATTCTTAATCCATTTAAAGTTCTCTCAGTGTCTTTTAAAATGTTTTAATGTCTCTAGTTTTCATTATTATATAATTTCTGTTTATGTTCTCTTTCA
>JBBPBX010011825.1:14065-26857 GCA_038048925.1 Garcialebias charrua
CACACCGGTCTTTCCTCATCTCCCACCTTCGTCACAGTGAAGCCAAGCGCTAAATATGCTTAGTCATATTTCCTCGTCTTAGATTTCTGGGGACCTGCTTTCTCATTATCTTCGTCTGTCTTCGCCTTTCTTTTCATCCCTGTTAAATATTTCTCCATGCTATAACTTCGCTACACTTTCTAAAACTTCTCATTCGCTGTGTGGCTTCTTGCTCTGTGAAAAAACTATTCCGCGCGCTCAGTCTGACAATAATAGCGCCACTGCCCCTACTGTCGCGGATGTGTAATTACACTTACCATTTTACTTTTAAAATGTGCAAAACTGGGTCACACGACACGAGCCCCCCTTGGCATCGCACTGCGCCCCCCCAGGGGGGCGCGCCCCACTATTTGAGAAACGCTGATGTAACGTACACGTGGGTGTACTGAACCGTTTTGGTACGGCACGTTCGGTTCGGTCCACCTGAGTACCGTTTCGGTTATTTTTTCACTTATTAACGGTAGAATGTGTGCCGCGGAACTAAATTTCCTGGGTGCGTTTCAGCACGGCGCTATTGCAGCACGTGCAGCACGCATAACATTAGCCACCTAGCATGCATCTCGTTGTTTGGGAATGTTATGGCTTTCTTGTTAAAAGACGAGCACACATCCAAAGCTGTGTGGACGTTGTTTCACAAGACTGGATCTGCAGCAGCAACACGTCTAACGTGAACGCGCTTGAAACTATGTGAACGAAGAAAAGCAACTTGTAGCAAACAGCGCTAACAGCAACTGCTTTTAAACAACTTCTTCAGGTAATTCAGAGCGGTCCAGAGCAATAACACAAGCTGTATGAGTTTTTAAATCTCTGAATCTGTGTCGGAATGTTTTTGATTCGCCAGCTTTAAAGTTTTTTTTTTTTTTTACACGCCAGCTCTAAAGTTCTTGAGCGTCACTATGAGACATCCCTCATGTCAACACTTAAGCCAAAAAGTTAATCACTTTATGAAAAAGTTAAAACTGATATTGTCAACAAGCCCTGGAGCTGATTAAAGCCCTGCCCTGATGATGATGACCGAGAGATTCCCCCAGCTCATAACAACCGTTCAAGAGGTATTGTTCTTTTATTATTATTAATATCTAATTAATCTTTTTTAAATTTAAAGTTGTAATCTTATTAACTTTTTTTTTTAACCTCTTTGTGTTTTATTTCCAGTCTAGGACAGAGATACAGCAGCTGACTTCTTCCTCTTCAGGGACATCCACCAGACATTACCTTCAGCTAAGAAGTGTGTGATGACTGAACTCTGAACTTTTCCAGGGACCTGTCCCACCTGGGGGAGCAGGTCCAAGAGGTTGTTGTGAGTAATGAGGACAAATACAGACACTGCTGCTACTGTTGTTATTGAGATTATTTTCTCCACCACTTGAGATATTCACTGCAACCAGATCTGTGCTTTTAGCAGAAAATGTGGACAAGTTGGTCTTTTTGGACAAAAACTTTAAACTTGATTATTTAGATTGTAAACACTCTGTTGCTGCTTATTCTTCTGGTTCTGACTGTTACTGTATTTATTAATAAATACACGGGCAGCATGGTGGCACAACTGGTAGAGCTGCCGCCTCTCAGCGAGCTGGTCTCCGGTTCAAATCCCGGTCCGGGGGCCTTTCTGGATGGAGTTTGCATGTTCTCTCCGTGCATGCGTGGGTTTTCTCCGGGTGCTCCGGTTTCCTCCCGCAGTCCAAAAATATGCATGTTAGGCTGATTGGTAACTCTAAATCAGGGGTGCTCATTACGTAGATCGCGATCTACTGGTAGATCTCTGAGGTAGTACTGGTAGATCGCAGCATTAAAAAAAAAAAAAGTCTGTTCAGTGCTCTGAGATTACTTCTTTTGTGAATTGACACTATACATATAAATAAACTGAATTGAATCTTAGAACATCTTTACTCAGCAAACACAACAGTTTAGGTCAAAATACTATAATTTTAAAGCCACAGTACTGTACTATAATTCATAATTTCTTATCTGGCAACCCGACTGACATGAAAACTACAGCATTTTTCATGTAAACCAGCTTATTTTTTGTTTATTACCCCCAATAAATATTGAAAAATCACTGTTTCCAAAGGTTGTTTTTGTGTAAACAGGGCCTTATAGTAGGTAGATCACTTTGATTTGATCATTTCAAAAATAGCTCGCATGCTGAAAAAGTCCGAACACCCCTGCTCTAAATTGACCCTGGATGTGAGTGAGACAGGTCCCTCTTGTGAATGAGTCCCCGTGGCTCAACGAGGCTAACCTATATAAATAAAGGTTGAATGAATTAAGATTTTTATTATCGTTAGTTTATTTATTGTAAAAAATGCTGTTTATTTAAAATATCATCCAAATGGGTCACTTTTATTTATTTTTATACAATCGTATTTTTGGCATATTTTCAAAATAAACATTTTGTAAGTCTTTATTTTGTCTTTATTGTTATTATGTTTTGCACGGAAAATAAACCGAACCGAGCCCTCCTTGTAATTGAACCGAACCGAAATGTGATTTTAGCGTACCGTTACACCCCTAATATTTTCAGGACTTTAAGTTACACCTTTTTTCGTAGTTTGGCCAGCCCTGTGACATATAAGATGACACTCTTTTTCAGAGCGGATCGTTGCACCGAGACTACGGGGAAAACACGAGGCAGCGGTGTTTGTGTGTACGCGAGTATGGACTGGTGCTTTAATTGCACTGCTATCAGACGCTTATGCACAGCTGCTGTGGAACTAATAACAATTAGGTGCTGCCCCCACTATCTCCCCCGCGAGTTCTCAGTGATCCTTATCACAGTAATTTACATCGCTCCTGATGCTAATGACGCCCTGGAAGAAATTCATGACTTAATCAGCTCGCTGCAGTGTAAATATCCAGAGGGGCTCTGCATTGTTTTAGGTGACTTCAATCACGTGAATTTAAAGGACTCTCTCCCAACCTTCAACCAACACGTATCCATAGCAACACGAGGAAGTAACACGCTCGATCACGTCTACACAAATGTGAAGGGCGCGTACACAGCGAAGCCATGCCCACCGCTCGGTGCTTCTGACCATTTATCCCTCCTCATGATCCCAACTCAACCTACCCCCTCCCCCCACTGAGACGCTCCAAACCAGAACAAAAGGAAGTCAAATGTTGGCTCCAGAACAGCACCCCCATGCTGAGAGACTGCTTTGAAAAAACTGACTGGAGTGTTTTCAGGGAGGCAGCTGCTGATGGAAGCTCAGTGGATCTGGAACTATATGCTTTGTCAGTACTGGGTTATATTAGCACATGCTCTGAAAATGTATCCATAAAAAAATATGTTAAATGTTACCCCAACACAAAACCCTGGTTAAACGCAGAGGTTCGCACCCTGCTGGCAGCTAGGAACGCTGCCTTCAAGTCTGGAGACTCAGAGGAGCTGAGAAAGACCAGGAAAGAGCTGGTTGCTGGCATTAAGAGGGCCAAGGCCACATATGCACAGAGGATCGAGGGTCAGTTCACCTCACAAGACCCACGGAGCATGTGGAAGGGCATCAAATGCATAACTGATTATAAAGGCAGGAGCAAACAATGCCCCAAAGACCCATCTCTGCCTGATGCCCTCAACAAGTTTTATGCACGCTTTGAAGACCCAAATAGACCACCCAGCACCAGACTCACCTCACCACCAGATGAAGAGCACCTCAGCGTGACCGCAGCAGAAGTGAGAGGTAGTCTCAGAAGGATCAACCCTCATAAAGCAACTGGACCGGACAACATCCCCGGGAAAGTTCTGAAGGAATGTGCGGATCAGCTCTGTGAGGTGCTGGCTGACATCTTCAACACCTCACTTGCCCTGGAGACAGTTCCCACCTGCCTGAAGACCGCCACCATCATCCCAGTCCCAAAAAGCTCCACAGTGACTGGTCTGAATGACTATCGGCCGGTGGCCCTCACCCCGATAGTCGCAAAATGCTTTGAGAAACTGGTCATGACCCACATCAAGACAACCGTCAACATCAACGAGGACCCTCATCAGTATGCGTACCGCGAGAACCGATCAACAGAGGACGCCATCTCTTCTGTGGTCCACACTGCTCTCACCCACCTGGATCAGAAGGACTCCTACGTCCGTATGCTCTTTGTGGACTTCACATCTGCCTTCAATACCATGATCCCCCAAACTCTGATGGACAAACTATCCACACTTGGACTAAGCCCCTCCGTTTGTAACTGGGTACTAGACTTCTTAACAAACAGACCACAGTCCGTGAAGATCCACAACTTCTCCTCCTCCACCATTACCCTCAGCACTGGCTCTCCTCAAGGATGTGTGTTGAGCCCTCTCCTGTTCACTCTGCTCACATATGATTGTGCAACCACCCATGCAGGCTGTCATATTGTAAAGTTTGCAGATGATACAGCCAGAGGTGGGTAGGAACTCGTTACATTTACTCCGTTACATTTACTTAAGTAACTTTTTGAGAAAATTGTTCTTGTGAGAGTAGTTTAAATGTGAAAGACTTATACTTTTACTTGAGTAAATTTTAGGGGAGAAAAACGCAACTTTTACTCCGTTACTATGGGCTTTCTGCCGATCGCTACCGTTACTTTTTGTTTAGAGCAGACCTGCTCATTACGTCGATCGCGATCGACCGGTCGATCGCGGAGGCATTACTGGTCGATCGCAGCGTGACATTATTATTATTTTTTTTTTTCCCACAGCGTGACATTAAAAAATTGTCAGCCAATGAAACATCCCGTTACTTGATTGACATGCAGGGCAACCAATCAGATGACAACTGAAAACATCCCGCCCCTTGATTGACATTCACGGCAGCCAATCAGATGAGAGCTTTAGGTCACGCTCATGCAGTTTCTAAAAACAATGGCGCGAAGGTGGAAGTTGAACGCAGCAAAACATACTAAGCGAAAACAATCAGATTTCGGACTGTTCATGGAAAATACGACATGGACTTCCCACCGAAAAGCCAGCTGAGAAAGAGAAAGGTGGAGGAACTAAAATCCCTGTTCGGACAGCAGCAACTTCAAAGCGAAACGCCCCCACCATCTTCCGGGTGAGTGACGCTGTGATGTTTCTCTGCACGCTTAAACATACTGGTTGGGAGCTGACGTGGCTTTATTATTAAAATCATACGAGACACTTTTCATACAGAATAACCTCCTTGACTACTCTCTGTTCTCTGCACGTTTCTCTGTCCCGCAGCGCGAGCGTTTGCATAACACACTTTCGCGCTGCGTTCAGGGACAGTCTGTAAAATACACCGCTGTAAATTTCTCCGTACCAAAAGAGATATTTTTATGCCTTTGTTCACTAAATTAAACGTGTCCGGAGCCATAACAACCTGTTACAACTGTGGTTATCAACTGGTGGCCTGTGGACCACTTTAGATTTGCTGGAGGGGGCTTTTAGAAATGACATTTATTAAAGTAAAAAATATCTAATGATTTTTTTTTTTACATTTATTAAAGTAAAAGACCAGATTCTTATAAAGAAGGGGGTGGGGATCAGTTTCATTTCATTTATTCATTTGTATAGCACTTTACACAACCACGGTGATGGTGACTAAAGTGCTTAACAAAAAACAGTGCAGTACAGTAAAAGACAACAGATTAAAAATCAAGAAAACACAACATAATAGCAAAAATAAAACCAGAAATGTCACCACATATTTAATTACTAAAAGCCAGTTGGAATAAAAAAGTCTTAAGCTTCGATTTAAAAAGGCCAAGTTCAGTAATCTGACGTAGCTCAAGTGGGAGCGTATTCCAGAGTAGAGGTGCGGCCGCAGAAAAGGCACGGTCACCCCAACGTTTATATTTTGTCCGTGGAACAGAGAGCAGGAGCTGTGTGACCTCAGAGACCTGGAGCGGGCAGGGAAACTTAACAACTCTGTTATATTTCTACCATATATTTTTAAAATAAAATTTAAAAAATCTATATTGCGTCACCATCACCCCATTTGGTCCCTACGGTCGACCAGGTGCCCATGGGCACCACGTTGGTGACCCCGGATTTATTACATGTGTTGTGCAATATTTGCTTATTCAGTTATGCAAGGTACATCAACATAGGTACATTGTACATAAAAAGAATCCTTAATACATTTGAAGATAATTATATGTTTTGCATTTTTGTATTGGGTAGATCTTTTGGACTTGTTTTTTTTTATAAGTAGCTCGCATGCTGAAAAAGTGTGAGCACCCCTGGTTTAGAGTATATAAAAACATTTGCGGCAAATTTATTGCGTAGCTTATTGTCACCTGACATGTAACCAATCAAGTGAAGCCAACCAGTCACGTGACCACAACAAACTCTCTGGGCAGCCGGCGCAGGCCAGTGACGTTGAGATTCTGGACTCGGTTGAAAAGAGAAAGACATACGGACGGTTCCTGAAAGAATGGCGACAGAAGCTGGCGAAGCAAAGTCAGAGCACCCTTGGCCTCACATACGACCCATGTTCACCTTTCAGTCGTCTAAAAAGAACAGTTATATCATGCGCTGTCAGCTGTGTCTGCCAAAACTTGTAGATGTTTCAGCCTACATGAACTCGACGTCAAATTTGAGAAAACGCGTTGCGGTAAGTTTGCCTTTATTTTTTTGTGTGTAATGATGTCAGCTCTATTACAACAGCATGCATAACTTTAAAACTGTGTATGACGTGACTATTGAATGTTACGTGGTGTGTTACTAAAAACGTGTTCACACTCAGAGCACACATGAGCAAAATGCTAATGTAGCTAAAAACCAACGGTTTGCTACATAATAGGACGGTTGGTGGAAGATGTAGCTACACATACTAACGGTCTCCTCAGATTTTTAAAGTCACAAACCTCCAATAAGTGTCTTAGTGGAACACAATTTGTTAAGTGTCCTTGGGTGTCCTGAAAGACGCTTTTAAATAAAATGATTATTATTATTATTATTATTAACTACAATTGATTCATACAGGCCTAGTAGGAAACAAACCAAAATACATAAAACGTCACAGTATTATACTATTTATCTAAAAAAAAAGTTCAATACAGAAACAACTGGACTTAATTTGTAACAGAAGACGTTTCGCTCTTCATCCGAGGAGCTTTCTCAATTCAATTCAAAACCAGTTTTTATCAGTTACATCAAATAGCCAAAGCAAAATCTTACATTCCAAAATGGATCGGGTTTTAACACCCCCAGAATTTTGAAATGAGTCCTACAACTACCAGAGACTGTCAAATGACAGTTTGAGGTACTTCTACCAAAGACTGTCAAACAACAGTTTGAGTAATTTGCATCCCATTAGGTGTGGCCCCCTGTCCCATGTAAATGCTAAACAGGGGTGATGAGTGATAGTGTGAACAATGTTGATACTCAGATGTAGAAGAAAAACCTTGTATAACCAGTTTATTCCCAAGTGTCCTTAGTTCCACTTCTTCAAGACTGCTACACTATGATGCTCATGATGCTCCTGATTTAAAAAGGCGTCTTCTTGTAACTTTTCAGAAAAAAAAGTATATTTGAATTTGTTGTTATTCAGTTATGATTGCGGTTTTGGGTTTGAAAGTATCTTTTCCTCTCTCTAAAATAAACTAAAAACATTTTGCCCTGGCAAACTGCTTTGGTTTCATATTTGATACATTACAGTACAAACTAAAATAAACAATAAGGGTTAATTGTATTTAAGTTACTTTATTTAGTAAAGTATTATTAAGTCTCAAACATATACAGTATATATAACAAACAAAGCTTTGTTTTGTTTTTTGAATGTCCATAGGACCAGACTTAGCTTTTTTAAATCATTATTATTATTAACTCAATGATTTGGCATGTCTTTGAAAATGTAATAGGTTTATCTGAAATGTTTGATGTGTGGATTATATATTATTATTCTGTTTTATTTATTTATTTATTTGTTTGTGAACAGAGGATCCACCCGAACAGCTTGATGAAATACACCGAGTTGGTAGATTCCAACAAGAAGCGAAAATCCTCCTCTTCTGATGAGCCACCGATGAAGAGTGTGAGAATCATCTGTGCACATGGGCTTCCTCCTGCCAACACTACACCAGTTGCAAGACAAGGAAGAAGCTTGTCTCATCTTGCAAAGTGTGTGCACCTCTCATCGATGCACTGCTGGATGGGCAGCACGGTGGCACAACTGGTAGAGCTGCTGCCTCTCAGCGAGAAGGTTGCCGGTTCAAATCCCGGTCCGGGGCCTTTCTGGGTGGAGTTTGCATGTTCTCCCCGTGCATGCGTGGGTTTCCTCCGGGTACTCCGGTTTCCTCCCACAGACCAAAAAACATGCTTGTTAGGCTGATTGGTGACTCTAAATTGACCCTAGGTGTGAGTGAGAGAGTGGATGGTTGTTTGGTGTGAGTGAGACAGGTCCCTCTTGTAAATGAGTCCCCGTGACTCAACGAGGCTAGCCTGTATAAATAAAGGTTGAATGAATGAACTGCTGGATGGGATCTTAAAATCTGGTAAATATAAAAACATCTGTGTGTGTGTGCACATAAAACATTACATACACGTACTATAAATAATGCATAAGTGTACAGAAGTAATTCTTTACAAAAATGTTTTTAAAGGTCTCAACTACATAAAGGATGATTGGACACTAACGCTGATGATGACAACAGCACAAACAGCAGCCACTCTGATGAAGAAGACTTCTTTGGCTCCATTAAGACCAGAAAACCAGGAGAGTTGGAGAGGCATCTTTCATGTCCATCCACTGGAGGTATGGATCTGTTACACTCTTTTCCTCAAATCAAGCGGTTGCCACTCAAAGTCAACACAAGTCTTCCAGCAGCTGCAGCTTGTGAGAGACTCTTTATTCATGCAGGACTCCTTTTAACTGCTAAGAGATCACAGCTTCACTGCAAAAACCTTGAGAGCCAGCTACTCTTCAAGCTCAACAGTCATATTATTGAATAATGTTTCACTGAGTTTATGTTGTCAGTTGTTCTACTGATTAAGTTCAGGAATACATGCCGGTAGTCCTTTGCTTGATGTGTAGGACTGTGTTTCAGTTTATACTTAAGGCCGAGATACACTCGAGCGTCCTCACGGTACGCCTATACGCAGCGTACGTACGTCAAGGCAAAAGCGTAGCCCCGCGTAGCCCCTCAGGGCATGTACGCACAAAGCTTTTTTTTTTTACGTCCGCGATACGCGGTGTCTGACCATAAACTTCCCGGCGCCGGACTGTTTTGTATGCAACACAAATGAAATAAATTCTCCTTCTTTATCGCTGATCGGGCCTTTTCTTTTGTTTTTTTGCCTAAAGTCAAGTAACTGCTTCTTCCTCCGTTCACTCGATGATTGAAATGAATGAATTCAGGTCCTACCTGGGTGCGCAATGTTTTAAATATTCCCTGGTGGGCTGTGTGCTGCAGGAAAAGCGCTCCCTGTTATTATTTTTATTTCTGAGAGAACTTTTTATAACATATATAGTAGAAACACCGTATCAGAACACCGCAGAAGTCTGAGCGAGCTGCTCATGATGCATTCTCGAGGTTTCACTTTGAGCTGACTGAAAGCTGTCAATCATTTCAGTAGGCGTGTCAGCAAGTGACCAATCAGCGAGCTCAGTTGAGTCCCCTCCGTGCGCAGCTGCTCATATTACAACAAGGAGAACGTGAGCGTTTGAAAGCTGATAGTTTCTGAAGTATAGCAGCAAAACACATGCGCACAAAATGCGCGCGTAGAGTGGCGTATCTGAGGACGCTCAGCTGTATTTCAGCCTTCAAACAGTTAGTTCTGTTTATAGGATGTCAAAATGTAAGAAAATGAGTTTCAACTGGTAGAAACAAAGTTTTGCAGAAAGTCAAGTTTATTAATACAGTATTTAGCTGAATTATTTTGGCTACAGTTGCCTTTATGTTTTTTATTTATTTTTTATTTATAACAATGTAAAAGATAAGTGGTTTATTTCTAAATCCTTTTGGCTAGTATTGCCTTTGTGTTTTTATTTATAACAATGTATGTTCAGTCTCATTAAAAGTTATGTTTCCTTGTAAATACATTTGCATGTTATAATTTAATGAAACGAGATGGTACTCCGCAGTTACTCACTACTTGAGTAGGTTATAATCAAAGTAATTTATTACTTTTACTCAAGTAAATTTTTGGATGTCTACTCACTACTTTTACTTGAGTAATATTTGGTTCAAGTAACAATACTTTTACTTGAGTAAAAATTTTGAATACTCTACCCACCTCTGCATTCACACTACTTTTATATCTACATCTACACTACTGCTGATACATATACAGTATTCTCTGACTAACCTTATTTAAGGATGCCCAATGTGCCTTACTGCATATGCCACTTCAATCAATCAATCAATCAATCACCTTTATTTAACCAGGTAGAGCCCGTTGAGATCGAGATCTCTTTTACAAGGGTGACCTGGTCAAGTGGTCAGCAGCACACGTCACATTGGCAATAGGCATTTGCACTTATCAAAAGAAAATAAAGAAAACTACAATCACAGTAAACAGATGTTGACAGTTCAAAACCAACAGGATATGACAGATTTCTATATACATTATATACAAAACAAGCAGACAGACCTCGGTTGGGTAAATAAAGTTAAAAAATCAACAATGACATGTATATTGGATAAGTAATGGTTAGAAACATCTGCAATGGTCAAGTTTCTTGATGACATTTTCTACTACGGTTGACATAAAGGATCCAGGAGAGATGAATGTTGATAGTTTCAGATCTTTCTGTAAGTTGTTCCAGGCTGAGGGGACGGAGAAGCTGAACTCTTTTTCCTAGTTCAGTTCTGACAGGAGGAACTGACAGGAGGACTAAATCGTTAGAGCGCAGGGAGTAATGACTGTGTGATGTTTGTATTAAGGAGGTGAGGTATGACGGGACTAGGTTTAGGAGGGTCTTGTAGATGAAGGATATCCAGTGAGTGTATCTGCGAGTGCTGAGAGATGACCAGCCAGATTTTACGTAAAGCTCACAGTGATGAGTGCGATAACTGGAGTCAGTAATGAACCGAAGGGCACCGTGGTAAATGGAGTCTAAGGACTGTAGGTATTTTGATGCAGCACTCATGTACAGCACGTCACCATAATCTAGTATTGGCATGAATGTTGCAGCTACTAATGTTCTCCTGGCTTTGCATGAGAAGCAGGATTTGTTTCTGAAGAAGAAACCTAGCTTCAGTTTGAGTTTAGTGGCCATTTTGGAAATGTTTGCCTCTATACCAACATCAACTACCTCATACATATACTGTGTACATTAACTCATATGCTGCTTTGCCACTCTTTGCAAATGTCAATGCTAGAACCTTCAGTTTATTTTATAGATATACTTTTTATACTTTTTATACTACTATGCAAAAACTCAGGACAGTATTACACTTTTATTATTTCATTTTATGCTTATGTTCATTAAATGTTTAGTGTTTTAGTGTTGGTGTAAATTTTCATACTTTTATACTACTATGCAAAAACTCAGGACAGTGTTACACTTTTACTATTTTATGCTTATGTTTATTAAATGTTTCAGTGTTTCAATGGTTACTGTTGCACCGAGGGACTGAGAGAAACGCAATTTCAATCCTGTGTATGTCCTGTACATATTGCAGTTCTGACAATAAAGTTGACTTTGACTTGATTTACTCTAAGTAGATTTATTTTTCAGGGATATGAATGTCTCGTTTTCAAATCCTGCGGCTTGTGACGTCACAAGCCGCAGCCACAACCCACCCCAAACCTGAGTCCAGCCCCTCACCTGGCAACCCCTGGTTAGGCTCAACCCACTTCAGTATAAAAGACGTGACAGTTGTTTTTCCTGATTTCATCTCATCTTTTGTTTAAATGTTCTTAATTTCATGTGTACAGCACTTTGTTGCAGCTGTGGTCGTTTTAAATGGCTTTATAAATAAAGTATAATTGTTGTTTTTACGTTTTAGTTCAATTTTTAGCTTATTAGTCAAAGTCAAAGTCAAAGTCAACTTTATTGTCAGAACTGCAATATGTACAGGACATACACAGGACCGAAATTGCATTTCTCTCAGTCCCTCGGTGCAACAGTAACCATCTAAACACTAAACACTAAAACATTTAATACACATAAGCATAAAATAGTAAAAAAGTGTAACACTGTCCTGAGTTTTTTCATAATAGTATAAAAGTATGAAAATTAACACCAACACTGAAACACCAAACACCCCTAAAACACCAAACACCCAATGAACATAAGCATAAAATGAAATAATAAAAGTGTAATACTGTCCTGAGTTTTTGCATAGTAGTATAAAAAGTATAAAAAGTATATCTATAAAATAAACTGAAGGTTCTAGCATTGACATTTGCAAAGAGTGGCACAGCAGCATATAAGTTAATGTACACAGTATATGTATGAGGTAGTTGATGTTGGTATAGAGGCAAAGTGGCATATGCAGTGAGGCACATAAGGCACATTTGGCATCCTTAGATAAGGCTAGTCAGAGAATGCTGTATATGTATCTGCAGTAGTGTAGATAAAAGTAGTGTAAATGTAAACAGTAGTAATAAATGTAAAGCAGTAGTAATAAATGTAAACAGTATTAATAAATGTAAACAGTGAATGTAAACAGTAGTATGACTATAGGCAGTAATGTAATACAAACATTAGTGCAAATATGAGAAGTAGTGCAAACTGAATGAACACATGACCGAGAGTTTAGTGAATAACCCGTTTGATGACACAGAGTCCAGTGTTAAAAACTTTGTGTTGAGTGGTAATGTGTGAGAAAGTTTTTTGTGTTAAGGCAGTTCAAATGGGAGGGGAG
>JBBPBX010011825.1:33613-55185 GCA_038048925.1 Garcialebias charrua
TATATATACATATATATTTTTTTTCATGACCAGTTTTTCGAAGCATTTTGCAACTATCGGGGTGAGGGCCACCGGCCGATAGTCATTCAGACCAGTCACTGTGGAGCTTTTTGGGACTGGGATGATGGTGGCGGTCCTCAGGCAGGTGGGGACCGTTTCCAGGGCAAGTGAGGTGGTGAAGATGTACTCTTACTGTATTGCCATTGTCATAGTCAGTGGACCCCTAACGGATTGACTTGGCCCCCCCTTGGCCCCCACAGCAATAAAAGTCTAGCTCCGCCACTGATGAATGCACACTGACCAACGATATGATGTCATTGTTTTACAATCAGTTCATCTGGACAGTTTCTTTTTAGCAGAAACGTTTCACCCTCACTCCAGAGGGCTTCCTCAGTCAGAGTAGTCCAAAGCACACTGAAGTTAACCCACCAAGTAAGCAACTTATGTGGACCAACCAGTTTGCTGTAGCCAAGATGGTTTCTGGGGGCGTGTCCCTCGTCGACTCCTCCCAGGCAGGCAGACATGTCCAAAGTGTGCAAGACAAGTGATGCCTGATGAACTGATTGAGAATGAGCGGATTTGATACCTGGACTATTGAGAATTAACTTTCTTGTCTTGAACCACTTTGGACATGTCTGCCTGCCTGGGAGGAGTCGACGAGGGACACGCCCCCAGAAACCATCTTGGCTACAGCAAACTGGTTGGTCCACATAAGTTGCTTACTTGGTGGGTTAACTTCAGTGTGCTTTGGACTACTCTGACTGAGGAAGCCCTCTGGAGTGAGGGTGAAACGTTTCTGCTAAAAAGAAACTGTCCAGATCAGGGGTCACCAACGTGGTGCCCGCGGGCACCCGGGTGCCCCCAAGGACCATTTGGGGTGCCCTCGGACCTGTTCTAAAAATAGCACAACTCACTACTAAGCTGCATTTAAAATGTCATTTTATTCAGTTGTTATTCTTTTTTTGTATTTATATATATTTTAAAATGTCTATCTTAAAAACATGTTCTTAAAAATATGTTTATTATACATCTTTTTCAATTTACGCTTTGTTATTTCCGAAGAGTTTATCAAAGTGGTGCCCTTTGTATGACTCCGTACCCACGAAGTAGCTCTCAGTTTCAAAAAGGTTGGTGACCCCTGGTCCAGATGAACTGATTGAGAATGAGCGGATTTGATACCTGGACTATTGAGAATTAACTTTCTTGTCATTGTTTTAGCTAAGGTCCTACTCGGAACATGAAATTAGAAAAGATAAATGAATTCACAGACATTTTTTTAGCCAACAGAACGAGAAAAATATAGTTGTGTAGGTTTAAAAAAAAATTAATACCTCGTCAGATGACGTTTATAACTTTTTATTACTTTTTAATGGCCGTAATTTGTGTTAATTTTATTTACTACCTTTTAATACCTTTTACAATACCCTGTGTCATCTTCTATTACAAATAAAATATTGATATTTGCCATTTCCACATCATTGCATTCAGTTTTTATTCACAATTTGTTTAGTGTCCCAACTTTTTTGGAATAAGGTTTGTAGGTCAAAACATTCCTGACGCCTCCTTAAATCACTATGCCAATGATACATTGTTTAATGTCGAGCTAACACCAAGGTTGCCAAGGTTTTCTGGCTTCTACAGTCTGAATTTGACATCATTCAGTCAGACTTAAAGCTCCACTGACATGTTCTTTTAACTTTTCAAAAAATGGCACAACATATATAAATATTAAGATAGACCTCTGACCGTTTTTGCTAAAATAATGTTAAATGAATGAAAATTTCTCTCAAAATAGTTTAAAATTAGCGCCGTTTTTTTAGACCGTAAATCCGGATCTTCCGGTCACGTGTCAGCATTCCTGTTTGTGACGTCACGTCCGATACTGAACTCTGCTCAAACGACAAAAATATAGACGCATCCGTCGAATTTAGCCATTTAAAACTACATTATAGCGAAGCCAAATCGCTATAATGTAGTTTTAAATGGCTAAATTCGACGGATGCGTCTATATTTTTGTCGTTTGAGCAGAGTTCAGTATCGGACGTGACGTCACAAACAGGAATGCTGACACGTGACCGGAAGATCCGGATTTACGGTCTAAAAAAACGGCGCTAATTTTAAACTATTTTGAGAGAAATTTTCATTCATTTAACATTATTTTAGCAAAAACGGTCAGAGGTCTATCTTAATATTTATATATGTTGTGCCATTTTTTGAAAAGTTAAAAGAACATGTCAGTGGAGCTTTAAGGCTCCAGTATACACGCACGTCCTGTCAATTGCACGGAAACTGAGGGCTGAGACTTCATACTCAAGTGTCCACCCTGAGCAGCTGCAGTCAGCTCCACAGACAAGAGGCGTTTACCTTCGGGACAAACTGAGGTCGCCGATTGGTCATTTTCTGACACGCCTACTGGATTGATTGACAAGTCAGGGAAAAGAAGATAAAACGAGAGCTGGCAGCCCCAGCTGCAGCGGTGTTCTGTGTTTATATGTTGTTAATAAGTACAAATACAGGTAGTCCCCGACTTACGAGCGAGTTCCGTCCCTAGGGGGCGCTCGTATGTCAAAAATTCTTAAGTAGGATCACCATTAAAAAATATATATATTTTTTTTATTTTTTTTATTTTTAAATGAATACATGTACAGTACTGTACAGTCACCAAGCACTTAGCCTATCCTAACAGTTTTTAAAGATGAAGGAGTGAGTTGAATTGTCTCCCTTTCACATAAAGGGAGCTAGCTCCCTTTATGTGAATGGAACCTGCATGGAGGGAGACAATTCAACTGACTCCATCTTTAAAAACTGTGTTAGGATAGGCTAAGTGCTTGGTGACTGTACAGTATTGTACATTTATCTATTTATTAAAAATATACTGTACTGTACAGTATATATATTTATTTTTTATTATAAATAGATAAATGTACAGTACAGTACTGTACAGTCACCAAGCACTTAGCCTATCCTAACACAGTTAAGGAGTCAGTTGAATTGTCTCCCTCCTCCCCAGCAGGCTCCAACTAAACTCACTCCTTCATCTTTAAAAACTGTTAGGATAGGCTAAGTGCTTGGTGACTGTACAGTACTGTACATGTATTCATTTCTAAAAAAAAAAAAATTAAATGAGATGCATATTCGTAAGTCCGGGACCTCGTAAGTAAGAGCGCTCGTAAGTCGGGGACTACCTGATAATAATAATAATAATAATAATAATAATAAATAAATAAATAAATAAACGGGAGCGTTGGCCCTGCAGCCCACACATCAGACCAGCCCACCAGGAAATCTCCAGACTCTCCCGCAGCCACGCTGGACCTGAGTTTACTTCGCACGTGACAAATTATTTCATTTCTCACCATTTTAGTCATACGTTTTGCATTTTAATTTGGACATTTCTGAAGCGAGTGGACCGACACAGACTGAAGGTAGATGTCATTAAAGTTCTGCCTGTTCCCAAAACAATCATGTTTATCTGACATTTGGCTCCCCGACTGGCCTCGACAGGCTGTCTTATCTCAACACGCCTGAGAAGTTTTTTAAACCTGATGCTCTCACCTTCCCAAACCTGCTACTGAGGAACTCCACTGACTTTTCAGAGGAGCCCAGCTGAATAAACATTCTGTCATCATTTCAGGACTCTGGATTCACCTCTGGCCGCCCTCAGCACCTGCCATTGTGTATCTGTTCCTCTCAAACCCAGCCAGTCGAAGCAGATGGCCACTTGTCCTGAACCTGGCTCTGCTAAATGTTTCTCTCACTGTTGACTTCATGTTTGTTCAAAATGAGAGTTCTGTGATGGATTTGAACTCAAAGCAGTCTGCTCCTCAGATAAACAATGTTAAATTATTAGTTTTGAATATGAATGTTTTTGTTAACTTATTTTATATATGAATATTTCTACTCAGTGTCCTGAGACAACTGCTGTTGTGACTTGGCACTATATAAATAAACTGAATTGAAAATATGTTCTTGTTTGTAGTATTTTACCTTGTTTTATAAGGCACATTGATTTTATTGTTTTATAACACTAATGTTGTTTTAATTGCATCTTATTGTTGTTTATTGTTGTCGGTACTTTATTTGTTGTCAGCCTAAAACAGGTCTCTCTTGTAAATGAGTCCTCGTGACTCAATGAGACTAACCTGTAGAAATAAAGGTTGAATATGAAAAAAAAAAAAAGATATTACTTTTCGTTAAAAATGAAAATTCCTCAGCTGTTAAGTGAAGACGAAATCAATACGTGAACAAGATTTTTCACTTTCATGCAGCTTTTATGCAACACAAGAGCTACATGATTATTTGTCTTTAGTGCTGTATTACAACAGGAAGTCGGAAGCTACCTTTGAAGCAGTGTCTTAGTGGTCTGGCTGAAAACTTTCTCTCCACTCACTTCTGGTGTTTCTTGAGTCTCCACCTGCTGAGAACATGAAGATGAAAGTGATAGAACAGATATAAAAGCACAATCAAACAAACACAGCTAAAACTGACCGACTGCCCAACTCATGCAAACTCGGACTCAACAAGATGTTCAAAACAAGGAAAAAAAGTCTGGGACATGGCGGCAAATATGTAAAGTGCATTCTGCAGGGACCCTGTCCATTCTGTCTCTGAGACTGGCGTCACTGCATGATCGACTCAACACAGCTACGATATCAAGGTCAAGCTGTGTTTATTGTCATTCACACCACATGTGATACATGTGGTGGAACGAAATTATGTATGGGGCGGCCATGGCGTAGTGGTAATGGCAGTCGTCCCCCGATCGGAAGGTTGGCGGTTCGAATCCCGGTTCCCCACATCATGTGTAGTTGTGTCCTTGGGCAAGACACTTAACCCCAAGTTGCTCCCGGTAGGACTGGAAAGCACCTTGCATGGTAGTCTGCCGCCACCGGTGTATGAATGTGTGTAACATTCAATGTGTGTAGCACTTTGAGATTTTCACTAATGAAAAGTGCGTTATAAATTGAATTCATTTTTATTATTATGTACACAGGGTCCCAGTTACATCCAACAAAAATACAAATTGTTAATAAAAACAATAGTAAGATCAAGACATGAACCAAGAAATATGCTAAACTAAGAACATACTAAGCACTAATAGTACAACACAATGAGCCAAACAACAGCAGCATGAATATGAATTTGGCCTCTAAGCAAAAATAAATAAATAAAATAAAACATTTTAAGGCAGTGATGTCTTCCCCCGTGAGGTCTGTCATCACATTTGCAGCCTCAGGCCACCGTGATGGAGAGGCAGTGAGTACAGAAGGTGGCTCTGCAGGTGCATCGCCCTCGTCGGGCTCTGGAGGGACAGTTGAGTCGGCTCTAAAGTCAGACATTAAATCTGAAGTCACAGCGACAATTAGGATGGAGATGAAAGCCGCTCTGACATATGATTTTAATTTCAGCAGGAGCAAATTGCAGGCAGTCCGAGCAGAACTTGTGAATGAAAGCACAGATCTCAGAGACGAGTTTGATCAAGTCAAGTGCTTCAGAGACTGAGAACGGGCTGTCTCAGATGAGATACACAATCTGAGTGGGACAGCTGATGGGCTGAGAAAACAGCTTCAACCTGTGGAGGGAAATATGAAACGTAACCCATACAGTGCTAGCAAAAATACTAATGTAGGTGTTGCAGCTGGGTAAGTCCTCCCCCAGAACATTTTGAATAAAGTAGATGGCATTTCCTGTATTCTGGTGTATTTTAAGGGGTTAAACATCTATGTTTACCTACATAAGTAACTTGATTCAGTAACTATTTTAGAGAGCAACAAGAAGTAGCCTGAGCAACAGTGCTCCTTGTGTGAATACAGCACGCTCTGCTCACCTCGAGCATCCTAACTCCACCCCGGTTGACAACTGCTGGCACTAACGTAATGCTGAAGCCTCGGATATAGTCGCGCTTTGGTCCGCAAGCTGGAGCGCACGTGCTGCGCGCGCACTGTGCATGCGTTTATAGTGTGGCACGGCAGCGCTTGGCAAAGTGCTGTTCTTTTACTGACCAGCAGGTGGCAGTACCCTCTAAAACCTGTGCATATGTTGCAAGAAAGGGTGTAGAAGAAGAAATCTACCGTAGAAGAAGAACTGTTTGACGTCACACAACAAAAACAAATAGCTTTCTGCTCGCGTGCTGAACTGTTGTCTTTATTTGCGGTTTTAATGCATGGAGTCAGCGGAGGAGAAAGCGATCACGTGAGTTTTGGCGAAAAAACAAAAGAAAAGTCCGACTCCAGATCAGGAATGAAGGAGAATTTATTACATTTTATGTCACAAAACATTCCTCCATGCGTCGCGACGCCGTTTCCACGACCACAGCGGCGCAGACAGCTGCAGAATCTGGCGTGAAGGCTGTCGGTGAGGTCCCTACCCGACCTGTCAATCAATTCAGCGCGCGCGCTAGGCTTGCGGAGCTTCAAAATCTGGAAGGTGCACGACCACGCGCGAAACCAACGCGCTGGCCAAAGCGCGGGGGCGGGGACTTCGCAATTGCGTCACTTTGGCCGCGCGCAATTGCGTCACTTTGGCCGCGCGCCCTATGCGACGCGTCAACTATATCCGAGGCTTAAGGCCCTGTTTACACCGACACTGTGGGGGGAAACGGTACTTTTGGGTATGTTAATTAGATTAAAAGTTTTGCGTTGACACGGATCTGCTCGAATCTCCCCCCTCCCTCATGCACCCCCCCTTTCACCCACTGCGCATGCGTGCTGCCTCACTCTGCTGGCAGTCTGCTACTTTCTTTTGTGCTAAAAGTTGAGCTAACAACAAGTTAACAACAAGTTAAAGCTGGATTTTGGATAAGAGTCGACAGATTTGACACCAAGCGGGACTGCTTCATCTAACAAGCTGCACACCAGACGCTGAGTGGACTGTGGACCAGAACCGGACTTTACTCCGTGATAAACAGCTGACTTACAGCAGGTAAATCAACGTTCTTAATATAATGTTTGCTTGTGTTTACTTTGATCACACAACAACTGAGTTTTTATTTATTTATTTATTTCTGCCAGGTGGAGAAGCTGTCGTTCCAACAAACAGGCAGACGGTTCTGATGGGTCCAGATGAACACACAGCAAGAGTCCAGTTCATTAACGTAGTTACAGTTCGGTTCACATGTTTTAATAGTGTCCAGTTTAATTCTCAGTGATTGTGTTACGTAAAGTTTGTGGTGTTGAATAAATAAATAAATAAATAATAAACCTGGTGTCTTCATTTTCACAGCACGTTACGCACTGTTTAAAAAATGTAACGAGTCCAGATAGATACTGTAGTTCAGATAAATTTAAACATCTCCCACGCCAACATAAATACTGTTTATTATTGTTAAACTGTTATATTTTGCAGCGTGACACGTGAAATGTCAGACTGTCCTAGACTGTCCGCGCGTGTGAGCTGCGCGCATGTGGTTGACACAAAAGATCAGCAGGAGATGTTTACATTATCAACGGGGGGTCAGCGAAAAAGTTCCACCCTGAGCGGTGGATCAGGAAAGTATCGGAGTCAAAGAGGGGGGCCAGTGAACTTGTGTCAACGATAAGCAAAGACGCAAAGAGAAAGTAGCGGTTACACTCAAAATACGCGCCGTGTAAACTGGGCCTAAGCTAGCATGCCACACAGAGGCGTCTCCCCTCCTCCCCCACCCTGTCCACAAAAGCCCCTGAGAGATGAGTGTCCCCTGCCAAGACAAGTCACCTGGAGAAAACTGCACGCAGTGAGGAGAGATGTTGAAAACCCAGAGTGGACTTTTAGTGCTTTGAGTATTCTATTAATCAAGTGGAATCGATTTGTTCACAAAGAAATGCAAACAGCGCTGGGTGAATTAACATTTCATGGTAAATGTGTGTGTGTGTGGGGTCCAAACAAATATTTTTTAAATGTGAGGGGGACATGTCCCCTACACATAAAAGGCATGAAAAGAATTATGAAGTCGTAATGAGCAGCAGCTGTCAACCAGTTCTGTAGAGAGAACATATAATACAGTAATCTAATAAAGAATTATTTCACAATGAATTGATCTTTATTCTTTATCTTGAAGCAGCCAGTTGAATGCATGCAGATAAAAAAAAATCAGTTCTCTCTAACTATAGACATGATTATGTTATTTGAATTAGACAGTTTTAACCCTTTAACTTCATTCATGTTCCTGAGGGCTGCAGAGAATGTTGTTTTTAAGAGCCATCTTTTTAACTGCATTTCCTGAACTGGTTCATCTCTGTTCACTCTATACATTTTACATACTACTGTATTTAATTTGATTTATTTATTTTGTGTGTGTCGTTTGCTTTAATTTTGTGAGTTTATTGTTTTATAATTCTGTACAGCACTTTGAGCTGCTTTTAGTATGAAGGGTGCTTAATAAATAAAATTGATTGATTGATTCCTCAGAGGGAAAATCAAACTTCTTATTTAAGCTGTCAGCCTCAAATAAATAAATATAATTTAAATTAATTTCATTTTAATGCTTGTAAGGTTTTTGTTTAAAATCTCTACATTATTATTTTTTATTGACAACATATTTATTTTACTGTAATAAAAAAAAGTGTATTTTCCTCCATTAGTCTGCCCTCTGGGTCAACATTGACATCCTCCTCTGTTCTGCAGAGCTCAGAACTGATGCTTGGTTCTGGAACCCCTTCTCTGTATAGTCACACCTGGGCTTGGTATGCTCTTCTTCTTCTAAAACAAATTATCTTCCTCTTCATCACCCACCAGCTCACCCCGGCTATTGGTGACTTGATCGTGCAGTGAACTCCACTCAACCTCATTCAACACTTGCTCTTCTCAAGGGTGGACGTCTCCTCTCCGTCTCCACTTTGCTTTTGCTCTGTCTTATCTGTGAAACTGTCTGAGAGCCTCTTCTACAAAATCTTCTCAAACATAACTATGGATTTAATTTTGGTCAGTTGGTCCCTCAACACAACTGAGAACATTTCTTTAAAGAGAAGACAGGCTTTAGGCGAGCCCATTTGCCATGTTGGCATGCACACAGCTGGATATCTCATCGACTTGGAAGACTTGATGACGTGTCTATCTCTGCTGTCATCTGTGGATCTTAAGAACACTTTATTTTTTAAACCAAAATACTTTTTATCGAGATTTTCCACTTTGGTAATACAATCATGTTACTATCTGAACCAATTATTTTTGTAATTATTACACGACAGTAATTATTCTACCTCACATCGGAGCTGTGACCCTCTGATATATCTAAGTCCTTAATAAAATTAATGAAAGGACCCCAAATTTCCTCATACATATATTGTTTGGATTTCCTAATATAAGTTATTCTTTCTAACGGCAAATTGGAGGCCATCTGCTTCAACCACTGTGTGGCACTAGGTCTGCTGACATTTTTCCAAGCCAAAGCTATACTTTTTTTTGCAGATAATGAGCTTATATCTATGAAAGTACGTTCCAATTTACTAAAGTTATGCTTCTCGGGTATAGAGCTAACAGGAACAATTTAGGATCTAATGGGATTTGCTTTAAAATAATTTTTACAATTATGTCTTTCACCTCTGTCCAAAACGCATTAATTTGTCTACATTCCCACATGCAATGAATTAAAGTCCCTTTTGAATTACATTTTACGCAAAGATCTGGGATGTTATTATTGTATTTATTTAACTGCACAGGCGTAATATAAACACGCATTAGCCGTTTAAATTGTAGAATTCTAAGACGGCTGTTTATGGACATTGTGTGGGTTTTAATGCAAGCCTTTTCCCAATCCTGTTCACTGATATTTGATGATAGGTCCATATTCCATTTTATAAGCTTATTATTTGAGTTCTCTAACGAGTTAGAAATCAGCACATTATAAAAGTCTGAGATAATGCCCTTTCTTGATTTGTTCCGAATCATTAATTTTTCAAGCATTGTAAGGGGGGGCTTGTTAAGGTTACTGTAGTTTGTTTTGACAAAGCTTCTTAATTGAAGAAATTTAAAATAATGCTTTTTATCTAACTTGAACTTGGTCTGTAACTCTCCAAATGACAAAAATGTATCCGAGTTTGATGGGTAAAGATCACCAATACTTTTTAAACCTTGCAATGCACAAAGCTTAAATGTTCCATCTGTCCTACCTAGAGCAAACAACTGATTACCCCAAATTGGGCTAAATTGGGACATGCTGTTTGGCTCTGCTAGATATTTTCTAATGTCCTGCCAAATTCTAATCATATGTTTCAAAATAGGGTTTGTAGTATATTTCTGTAGCTTCTTTAGAGTATCTGAGTATAGGAATAATTGAAGAGCTAAATTTAAATTATAAGACTCCATTTCTACCCAGTAAGGATTATCTTTATCTGCAAAATAGAACATAATACCGGTAGTCCTTAATTGTGTTGCCCAGTAGTAAAATTTAAAATTGGGGCATTTTAACCCCCCTCTGTCAAATGGTAAATAAAGCAAAGAAAGGCGTATCCTAGGTTTTCCTTTGTTCCACAAAAAGTCCAAAATGTTTTTTTAACCAAATGAATAAGTCAGAAGGAGGCGGGAGGGGAATGCTTTGAAAGAGGTATAATAACTTTGGTAGTATACTCATTTTCAGGACATTAACTCTTCCCAATATGGATATAGATAGGTTGGTCCAGGTGTCAAATGAGGCAGCTATTGTTTTCATTAGATGTTCGTAATTAGATTTGACAACCTGTTGGAGTTCCGGGAAGATCTGAATACCTAGATATTCAAAATGATCCACTACTTTAAATTGTTTAACCTCACTGATGGGATTAGTTCTTTCACCTTCATTAAACACCAGGATAGAAGATTTTGTATAGTTTACTCTGTAACCTGAGACTCTCCCAAATTCCTGGATCACTTCTATCACTGCCGGAATTGACTTTTTCAGATCTGTTAGAAATAAAATTACATCATCTGCAAATAAAGAGATTCTGTGTTCTGTGGGGCCCACTGTGATCCCGGGGATCTGTGAATGTAAACGAATAGCTGATGCCAATGGTTCAATTGCCAGAGTGAATAGCAAGGGAGAAAGAGGGCATCCCTGGTGACAACCTTTCCTGATTTGAATTGCCTTTGAAAATATTTTGTTTGACATTATCTCTGCAGTTGGATTATTATATAATATTTTAACCCATTTAATAAAGTTACCTCCACAACCAAACCTTTCCAATATGCTAAAAAGATAGGGCCATTCAACCCTATCAAAAGCCTTTTCGGCGTCCAAAGAAAGAAGAGCTGTATCTTTAGTGTTCTTTTTGGGCCAAATAATATTCAGGACCCTTCTAATATTGTGATATCCTTGCCTCCCAACTATAAACCCATTTTGATCCTTATTCATTATGTCTGGTAGGATTCTTTGCAACCTTTTTGCCAATAATTTACAGATGATTTTGAGGTCAGAGTTAAGTAGACTGATAAGTTTCAGGTTTTCACACTTATTATGAGGTTTACCTGGTTTTGGCAGCAGAATGATTAGCGTCCGATTCAAAGAGAGAGGCAGGCTGCCTTTTTTAAATGACTCCATAAACATATCCAGAAGGGGTGACAACAATTTATCCTTAAATTTTTTTATAAAGATCAATGGGGATACCATCAGGTCCTGCTTGCTTACCAGATTTCATTCCATTAATGGCCTGTGCTAGTTCCTCTTTATTTATTTCTATATTTAAGTCAGCTCTACTGTCATCTGCAATGACAGGAATATGTATCCCATTAAAAACTTATCTAAATTCTATTTGGTCTAAATTTCCTTGAGTATCGTATAATTTCTGATAATAATCTTTAAAGGCATTATTAATATCTCTTGGGTCTATTAGAGTTTTATCTTGTGTTATAATTGATGTGATCGAGGTTGTTTCTTCAAGGTGTTTAATTTGCCAAGCCAGAAGTTTTCCAGCTTTGTCCCCCTGCTCGTAAAAGTTTTGTTTTTAATAAGAGACTGGATGCAGCTTTGAAACTAGACTGTTTATCATATTCTGCTCTTAAGAGCAACAGTTGTTTTTTCAGCTCAGTATCATTTGTTTGAAAACCCTCTCCTGATTGTCCTTTATTTTGTTTTCTAGGTGCTACCTTTTAGTCTTGGCTTCCTTGGACTTTTTGCTTGTAAAGCTAATAATATGCCCTCTAATAAATGCTTTAAAGGCATCCCATCTGATGCAAGCTGTTGTCTGATTTGTGTTTAACTTAAAGAACTCATCAATTTGTAGCCCAATATATTGAAAGGACAACACCCACCATGACACTAACAATTCACCATATTGGACAATTACTGTAATTTATTATTAGGTCTATTTTCATTTTTGCATTTGGGCCAGGCGAGGGTTAAAAAAACAAACAAAAAAAAACCCACTCCCGAATGAATCCGGAAACCTGGCCGAAGAGTCCCGAAGGGTCATGTGACTTTTGTTACATCGATCTCCACCCAGAAGGCAGAAGGTAGGAGTGAGTTTCCATGGAGGTTTATGAGAGAGAGTGCGTTAAAACTGCATATTTCCTGCATATTTCCTGGTGCATTTGTGTGTATATGGACCAGCGCTCTGATTTTATTTATTATTTATTTTATAACACCACTGCTGACCGTTGCTCTCATTCATTCTGCCCAGAGGAGCGAGCCGCGCGCGTCTCTGGCTCCTCGTTCCGCTGGTTCCTCGTTCCTTTGAAGTTCCTCGTGCCGGTGTAATTTGCTCCCTGGAGTGTATGTATTTGCTCTCGTCAGCCTTGTTGCGGGGAGCACGCGGGGAGCAGCGCGCAGAGCTCAGCTGCGCGGCTGCCTTTCTGGTCACGGGGGGAGAGAATAAAAAGCCGATGCGGAAATGAATGAATTTGTCGCGATCAAACGAATTAAACTAGTATGTCTAAGTGGATGCTCGCTCAGAATATGATAGACATGAGTGAGCGACAGCAGGATTAATCAACACAGGCAGCTTTAGGGAATATTTAAAAATGCTTCCTTTTTCTTTTCCTCGCTCGCCTGTAACTCCAAGGCGTCACTTTGGTGACGTGAATGCCCATGTGAATGCCCATATATGGAGAGGGGCAGATTTTCCCGGAGCTGCATGCTAAAATCTGCTATAAATCATGAAATAACACATTTAGCGTTATTTCTCCACAATATAAGTAAACGCTCCTGTATTATTTTTAAATAAACTAATAAATATTAATGGCGATGCAATTTGAAAACATGGTAGGTGTTGGACTTTAACAAAATCTTCATCCTGCAGCCATTTATGCTGAAAACGCCATCTAGGGGGGTCCCTGGTTAAATTCTCATCTCTGTAGCTAAGACAGCAAGGGGCATGGTCTGAGATCACAATGCTGTCATACATATAGTTTTGAATTTTAGATAATAGTTCTGACGAAATTAAAAAATAATCTATTCGCGAGTACCGTATGTCTGAAATGATGATGAATAGCATGAGTATGCTCTAGTTTGATGATGGAGTTCCCTAAAGATGTCTACCAGTTTAAGAACTTTCATAAACATATGTATACAGTAGTTGTTCTGCAGTTATTATGTGTTAAATCTGATCCTGTGGATCTATCCATTTCTGGAATAAGGGTGCAATTAAAATCCCCTGCGATCACAAACCGCCCTTGCATCGATGAAAGTGAAAGGAACAAATCCCGAAAGAACCCTGAGTCATTTGTGTTAGGACCGTAAACATTAACCAGGTTAAGTTTTTCTGATAGTAAAGAGCCCTGAACTATCAAATATCTACCTTTCTTATCCTTGATAACATTGTTTACAAGAAATGGGACAGATTCATGAATAAGAGTCATAACTCCTCTTGCTCGAGAAGAAAATGCTGAAGTGAATACACCACCGCGCCACCTCCTCCTGACCCGCCCCTCGTCCTCTTCCATAAGATGTGTCTCCTGTAGAATAATGACTTGTTTAACCTTCTTTAAACGTTGTAAACCCCTGCAGTTCCATGTGACCATTTTAAGATTTAGAGCTTGTGACATGTAGGACATCGGATTACCCCAAAAAAATAGAATACAAAAAATAAAAATTACCCCATAAGAACATGAACATCTGAGAAGCTTAGACAACAAATCAAAACACACAACATATCCCCTAAACCTAAACTCCCACCCCAAATCCCTCCTCCGAGGGTCTAGTACACCTCCCGTTATCGCGTGTGACCGACCCACACACAGTGAGGAGCAGTCTAACCACTCCACAATCTTTTCTTTCTTCATCGGTGCTGTTCGCTATTTATAACTGAAATTTAACCTTCCACATTACTTGTGTGTTCACAGGTTTGAACTTATTAATGTGCACATCAACATGGTGTGTGCTCACTCCCTCTTACCATGCCTAAATAAAACTAAATAGGCATATTAGTCCACTGCTATAACCCTATAATAGCTAGATAACCACTGTAATGCTGGTCCTCTAATACCATATTTGTTCAAATTTTCAAGGAGAATGGTGTGATCAATAGTATCAAATGCTTTTTTTAAATCAACAAAAATACTGATACAATATTGTTTTTGATCGACAGCAGTAGTTATTTGTTCCATTAATTCCATGAGAGCCATTGATGTAGAGTTTTTTGCTCTAAACCCATACTGACTGTTGCTTAGAATATTTTGTTTATCTATAAATTGATCTAGTCTGTTCACAAATAGTTTTTCAAGAATTTTTGAAAACTGTGGTAACAAGGATATAGGTCTATAATTGTTGAACACACATTTATCACCATTTTTAAAAAGAGGAACTACCTTAGCTACTTTCATATTATCTGGAAATATTCCTGTTGAAAATGATAAATTACATATGTATGTAAACGGCTCAATAACATGGCTCATTATGTCCTTTACAAACATCATATCCATGTCCACCCAGTCTTTTGATCTCTTGTCTGTAAGATTTTTTACTACATTCATTATTTCCTCTTTGTTAGTTCCATTTAGAAAAATACTGTTTGCACAACCTGTAATTGAATGGCTCACATTATTATCTACTTTTGGTATTTTAGCTGCAAGGCTTGATCCAACATTCACAAAATATTGATTAAATCCATTTACAATTTCATTTTCATCATGAATTTCATCGTTGTCTTTTACAAAATATTTTGAAATACCCGTTTTTGTTTTTTGATTCTTCAGAACACTATTCATTATTCGCCATGTTGCTTTCATATCACCATTACTTTTATCTAATAATTTACTATAATATTCTTTCTTGTGTTTCCTTATAATCTCTACAAATTTATTTTTATACTTTTTATATTTTTCTTCAGCGTTCTGACTTTGCAATTTCAAGAAACATGAATACAAATACTTCTTTTTTTTAACAAGCATTTCTCAACCCTTTTGTCATCCATGGTTGGTCAACCATATTTCTCTTTGTATATTTTTTTTGCACACAATTCTTTTCATACAGAGCTTCCAAGATATTCATAAACTCATCATATGATCTGTTCACATCATCAACATACACATCATTCCAGTCTTGTTTATCTAGATCCTCTTTTAATTTATCCAAAACTTTTTTTGATGCGTTTATGATCTTTTTCTTCGTTGTAACTGCTTTTGTGATGCTTTGATCATTTTTATAGATTGTGAAAACTGGTAAATGATCACTTAAGTCGGTTGTTAAAATACCACTTATCACATCCCCATTTGTTATATTTGTGAAAATATTCAATTATTGTGGCACTATGAGTTGTAATTCTTGTTGGCTTTGATATCAACGGATACATATTTAAACTGTACATTGAGTTTATAAATGTGCTGATGTTATTTGAATCTGTTTTATTTCCCATATCAATGTTAAAGTCTCCACACAAAAAAACTTTTTTATTAAAACTCTTTTACAATAGCTCCAAGATTTTATCAGTGCATATTTCTATATTTGATCCTGGTGATCTATATACACAACTTATTATTATGTTTTTATCATTCTTGTTTATTATTTCTATTGTTATCATTTCCATATTATCAACAATTATTGACATTTCACTATTTAATTTACATTTTATTTCATTATTAACAAATAGAGCGACTCCACCACCTCTATTATTTCTGTTCATATGAAATAATTCATCCCCTTCGATGTGAATATTATTTGTGTTATCATCATTGAGCCATGTCTCTGACAGTGCTATTATCGTAAAAGTTCTGTTTAATTGTTTTAAGTAATCTGTTATTTTGGATATATTTGCATTTATACTTCAGCTATTGAAGTGAATAATAGAGACCTCCATTTGTTATATTGATGTCATTAAACTGCTTTTCATTATAATAGTCACTATATTTTATTACAGACATTTTTTTTGCATCAATCACATCTTCAACATTATATATTTTAGGTTCTGAGTCTTCGTTTGTTGTCATGTTCTAATGTATTTGTTCATTTCACTGTATATTATGTCCATTTTGTGTGTGAGTTGTTTCATTGATTTGTAATTCGTCATCTCCTGAGTTCATCCAAGTTTTTCCAGATCCTTCAGCTCTTTTATCATTTTAGCCTAGGACCCTTCATGTGTTTTCATAAAGCTGTTTCCATTTCTTGTCCATGTTGATGCTATTTTGTTCTGTTTTTTTAACAACCTTCTGTTCTGTGATTATATGTTAATATGTTAATAAAACGTTCTAAAAAATAAAATAAAAACATGGAGCGCTGGTCTAGCACACCAGAACACCGTGAAATCTGCTAAGCCTCGCAGAGCCACGCTGAACCACAGTATAATTCGCTCGTGACAAATTCATCCATTTCCTCATTTTTTCAGTCATGGATCAGCGGAGGAGGAAGCGATCACTTGATTTTTGGCAAAAAAACAAAAGAAAAGTCCAGATCAGGGATGAAGAAGGGGAATTTAATACATTTGTGTCACATACAAAACAGTTTTGCATCGCTTTGCAATCCTTTGAACGAGAACGTGCGCGGCCGCTGGGGCTGGGACAGGCGGGGGCGTGGGTTAGGAGCGTGAGAAGTGAGAAGCTCTGTTTTTATTGGCTGGTTAAAAACTCTGTTTTTATTGGCTGGTTAACGGCGGGTCACTGTGGCTTTTTAGAAATGCTTTTAGTAACACCTGGAGAAGCAAGGGGAATATAGTTTTTTTCAAAGATTACTTTGTCTAACATCAGTCTGTCAGGAGATAGTGACAGAGTGAAGAAATATGTTAAAATATATTTTTTAGAAAACTTACAGACTGCACTACAGAAACTGCAGACTGCAGCTTTAAGTGATGTAACTGACAAGCTGAAAAAAATAAACAATGTAAACAAATGAAACATTTATTTAAAACAACAATTTTAAGCTGAGAAGATTAAACAACAATGTAAACAAATGGAACATTTATTTAAAACATTAATTTTAGGTTCCTTACTGTATCATTTTTTTTTTGCATAATTTGATATTTATACCAAAAATAGGAACAAATAATACAGGAGTACATAAAATTAGCTTAGTTGCCTGGATTTCTCTAAAACAATAAAATAAAAATAGATATCTGGGAACAAATAATTCATCCATCCATCTCTGTAACCACTTCTTCCTTTTTGAGTCTCGGGGGTCACTGGTGTCCATGTCCAGTCATCACTGTATGAGAGGTGGGGGACACCTGGACAGGTCTCCAGTCCATCAGAGACCAATAATTCAAAATATATAAATACAAAGTAAATAGACTTCAGCCTACCATAGTATATTAACCTTTAACTCAAAATAAAATACAGACTTCACAGTTTTTTAACCATATTGATTCTTATTTAGTAAATATTTAACAAAATTTCAAAACCTGTGCAAACCTAGATTAAAATCTCTTCTGAACTGTAATTCATAACATAAATTGTATACCGTATTCTCCGGTGTATAATACGCACTTTTATTGCTCATTTGAATATCCTGCGTATTATACACCGAAGCGTACTATCTATGGATTTTTTCCCATATTTTTAGACCCATTTTTAGCTCTGATTCGCCGTTTTTCATTTTGGCCAAAAATGGTGCAGTACCAGTTTTGGCCACTATGGGCGCTAATGCGCCCTGTAGTCTGTTTATTCAAACTGTTTAAATTCATGCTGAATAGCAAATGTTATTCCAAAATGTTATTCATGAAGGATTTCTCTTCTCAACCCTGCAGTGAAGATTCAGTGACACTGTTTATCTCATTTTAGTTTGAGCTTAGGACAATCTCCTCAGAAGAGACTTTTGTTTTTGTCCTAATTAATAATCAGATGAATAATATCTGTTTTTGCTATTATCATTAACATAGGTCCCATATGTGACGCTTTAATGACGTTGTTTTAACCAAACCAACAGGTTAACAGTGTTGTGTGTAGTGTTAAGATCAGTTTTTATCATAAAATGCTGACATCTGAAACTAACACTTTATCTTTCTGACAATTTGTAATGTTTGATTCAAATTAAAAGTAATAAAAGTATTACTGTCCCTTCAGGAATAACTCCCAAAAAGTTCATTACTGAGAGCGATCAGAGAAGTGTTTCTGAGGTCACGGTTGTATCACTACAGTTTCAATGGGTTTGGCGCCATCTAGTGGCCATAAAAAAGACTGTCACGGCAGCGCGTATTATACACCGAAGCGTATTATCTAAGGGTTTTTCTGATTTATTTCCAAAAATATGACAAAGCGTATTATACACCGGAGCGTATTATACACCGACAAATACGGTAATTTAGAACTGGCTCCAGGAGATGTGTCTCATCTGGCCTCTCCAACCTGTTAAAAAGACAAATTACATTTAGTTTGTTTTATAACTTGTCTATAAGTTTTAATAAGAGAAATAACAATTACCTGCAGCTGCAACAGAACTTCTCCCACGTTATTCTTGTTTCATACTGGAGCTGTGTGGAGTTTTATCTACATGAAGGAATGATGTACGTTGCTTCCAGCATATTAAAAATAAAACTAAACCTCTCAACTTCCACTGAGCTGTTTGCTCATAAATCCTTTGTGATACAGCAGAAGATGTAGAGGGAAATCTTCACAGCTGTTGGAGAATCCGCTGGAAGTTTGTTGCAGACGTTGCTGGTCTGCTGCTTTCACTTTCATCTTCTGCACATTTGATCACATTTCCAAAATACTGTACTGTAATTTTATTTGACACTTCTTGCAAACAACCGTTCTCTTGTTAAGCTCTGTCTTCCCCCAGAACATTGTAAGATCTGAAATGATTTTTAAAGAGAAGGAGCGGTTGAATCACGCTGGCTACTTCCTCCTTGCTAGCAGGCTCCATTCAGATAGAGGGAGCTGGCTAACTAGCTTGCTGTACGGTGGCCTACACGACCAAAATTCTTCGGTGGCCGAATGGACACATAATGCAATATGCAGTACGCTCAGGAGTAGGAGCGGAAAAAATAAAAATAAAATTAAACACGTTATAAAATCGATTTTGGGGCTTTTAGAATCGATTCAGAATTGTCAGGACGAAGAATCTAGATTCTTTAAAAAATCATTTTTTTCCCTGCACCCCTAACAAACTCCATCTTCTACATGATTGGACTGCGAAGATACATACAGACGTGCTTGTCTTTCTCAGACCCGCCTTCCTGTTAGTAATTGGCCAAGATAACGCAAGCTTCAATGTGATTGGATGTAATCCCTGTCTATCAACCAAAGTCAAGTTGAGGCGGACCGGCGGGTTGTCTCCAAGCCGGAAATCCAACCCCCGGCCAGAGCGCTTTAAAGAGGAAATAAACTGAAATTTAACTTTTTTTTAGCTGATAAACTCCATAGAATGTGTTCAAAAGGTTTCACACTATGTCTGTGTTAATTTTCATGTAATTGTTCGTATTTGTTTAAATGGGCAATATTTGGTCTAAAAACGTGTTTATGGTAGCCCTATGGGTTGAACAGAGGAATTGCACCTTAATTTACTTGTTGGTCTAGGATTCGCACAGTGACGTGTTTTCGCAAGCGTTCGTCACGAACGTGGTTCAAGCAGAGCCAATCCCCTGCGGAGATGAGACGGTCCTCACTGCAGTGCATACCTTACATGGAAGTGGTACATTTAACTCCTGAAAAGTTCTGCAACAAAGCATATTATAGTTTTCGGAATGGCACTAGTTATTTGTGTATTTTAACTTATTTATTTTAAGAATATTTTTCACTTAATCAAAACTATCTGGTTGTATTTGTTAGTGTGCGATAGAGGAGCAATGCATGATGCCTGGTTGGGTCAGTGGTGTAAGATCTGGGTTGGGATCCGGGAGACCCGGGTTCGATCCCCGGTCACGGAGAACTTTGTGGTATTATTTTCATTTTTTTTAGCCTTTGGTTTTGGATAGGTTGGGTGGAATAGATACATACATCTACATGTTTATTCTTTGTTGTTGCTTGGTTTATGTTGTTGGCTAGAGTATTAGTTTGTTTTAGGTTGTTAATGGAGGAGGCGTGAACGCAGCACAACCCCTTACCTCCTCCCCTCCTTGTCTCTCGACACGCCCATTTTAAGGGAGATTTTGAATCTGCTTCGGGGGCGGGGTTGCTGTTTCAGTGTATTGAGGCCCTCTTTAAGCCCTGCTGATCCGGTGTGGGAGGTGTTTTTTGTCTTATGTTCTTTGTGTTTTATATGCATAGTTGCCAAGTCCGCTTATTTCAAGCGGTATTGGGCCTGTTTTTCCCTGGAGTCGCTTTCAAATTTGATCAGCCGCTTGTGGCGGTTTTTGAGGCTTCTCACGGACATTGAGTCGCTTATTTGTGCTTGTTTTTCAGTCGAGCAGTAATGCGAGTGGTAGGTAGTTTGTCACGCCCCCCTTCCACGTATGTTACGTCAAGGCGGATGTTACGTTCAGGTGCAGTTGGCGCAAGCGACAGTCAGAGCCGGTAAAACTATATAAGCGCGAGCAATTAATGATGAGTCAGCATGAGCAGCATATAGTGACACAACATATATATCTTGTATCATTCAACTATGTTAGTTTTTAGCAAACAAAATGATAAATTAATGAAAATTACTTTCAAAGTGAGTTTAAAATTAAAAACCGTGTTTCTTCACGGGACATCCGACTACACGCGAATGCAACATTGTTCTTTATTCTTTGTCTCTGTTCTTTATTCTTTGTCTAGACAAGACAACGCTAATGTGAGCTCTAAGTGGGGTAAATATGGAAAAAAATATAATAAAGATTGGGAGAAAGAGCGTGCTCTTCAAGACTGGATCCGACCACAGATGGGAGAAAAATGCAAAATGTATTTTTATTTTTTAGACTGAATACGTTCTTTAATGTATAATTTTGCTGGTTATATGTAATGCCATAATAAATGTTTATACTGTTTAAAACGGCCTTTTTTTACACAATGGGATGGGTTGCTTTTTTGGGGTTTTTTTTTGAAAGAGAGAGTCGCTTGTTTGTGCTTGTTTTGAAGGAGCTGATAGCTTCTTTTGGTCTGGAGATCTGGCAACCCTGTTTATATGTTCTAAATGAAAAATTTATAAAAATACTTAGATTAAAAATGTTCAAAAGTTAATCCCACTCTTGTTAAACAAATGGCAAATTTATAAAAACCTATTTCTGAGAAATAAAGGAAACCTACCTGTGCTGGTTGTTCTGGGCTTTCAGTCAGAAGAGTCCACATGTTGTTCTTAAGTCTCTTCATGTCCATTTTCTTTGCTGTCTTGGCATAGTTGATTTCAA
>JBBPBX010011826.1:10218-45008 GCA_038048925.1 Garcialebias charrua
TATATATACTGTATATATTTTTTCCTTCGACTGATCCAGATACTGTACACAGAGTACAACAACTCCACAACAAGAAGAAGTGAGCACTAAATAAGACTTCCAGTTTCACCGGCTCTGTGTTTTACTGCCAGGCGTTCTCATGGTTTCCATGCTGACCAGCTGCTCCTGCTTTTGTTTTTCTGTCCAACAATGAGAAACCGTTGACGTTGCCGAGCTGAATCCAGAACGCTCCACCACATTTCATCCGTACCTTTTCTCCTAACATGGCTATCCAATGTAGACATGTTTTGGCCCAACAGCAGATGTACGATGAGGCTCAGAGTGACGGAAGTGTCGGAGTTTGACCGTGCAGACTGTTGTAGTTTACCGTGCGACGAAGTTCTTTTGTGTCGGCTGGTAATAAGAGCTGCGTAGCGTGCGATGCTGCCACCGCTGTTTGTTTAGGTGCTGCTGTATATTAACATACATGTGCACGTGCTTGTTCGGCCGCCAGTATTTGTTCAGCTTCCTCTGCTTCCTCAAGGTTGCCTCGTGGCAGCGAGGAGACGAGAAAACTTCTTTTTGTCCGCGCGTGTTTGCCAGGGCGAATAGAATCTAAAGTAAACAGGTGCGCGCCTCTTTCCCAGGTGGAGCAGGATGAATGAATCCAGAGACACGACGACAGACGGCTGCTGACCTATTGGAGCGGTGGCTGACGAAAACAAGCATTTTGCCCTCCCTGTTTCTGTCTTTGAAACCACAAATGACAAATTTGAGGTATTTTAGCTTTTATTTGCAGGTGTTCACATCTGGATCGGACACACAACTGAGAAGACAGCATTATCTTTAACAAACAGAACCTATTTTTAAGTGAGCAAAAGTATTAAAACAGATGGACTTAATATTTATTAGAAACGTGTGTGCTCACAGTAACCATCAGCAGACATTTCAAGGCCTTCAGTGTTTGTTTGATTGAGGTTATCCCAGCCAGTCCCTTCTTTAGCAGGTGGGAATTGCAGCTTGGTAGGTTTTAAATCTGGAGAGGTACTGAGCCAGTTCTTCTTCTTGCTCCTGATGAACACCTTAGTTTGTCCTCCCCCATCGTAGAGCAAAGAAAGTATTTAGAGATACCCTTCGTTCGTGCATGTTGTAAGAGTCAGTCAGTCAGAGCCAGAGTACTTTTATTAACATTGCACAAGTTTGCACCAGTACAGCGTGAATATGTACGCACAGTCATCCTGAAGGGGACTATGTGTGTGAAGCTGCTGCTATCAGGACACCATATGAGACATCAAAAGATATATCACATTTTGTCTTTCAGCACGGCCTCTCCCATCCGTATCGGGATGAAGGTTACAGGTGTGAAAACAGGGAAAGAACCATGAGGGTAGTAGCGTAGGTATTACAAAAAAGATATATCACATTTTGTCTTTCAGGACATCATATGAGACATCAAAAAACTCTACCAGCAAGCACACATTTAAAACAAATCACATTTGCATTTGAGGGCGAAGCAATGAGACAAGTCCATGAGCTCCATTCAGATTAGCCAGAGTTCTGATGATGACGTGATCAGCCAGCCTTATCTGACTCAGAGGACACAGAATAGTTCTCCGGGGAGGGAGGGGGGGTTGCGACAGAAGCTTCATTTCTTCAGTTGCTTCACTCCGGAGATTTTGTAGTCAGCCTGTCCAGGCTGACTTCAGTGTTCGTTTGATTGAGGTTATCCCAGCCAGTCCCTTCTTTAGCAGGTGGGAATTGCAGCTCGGTAGGTTTTAAATCTGGAGAGATACGGAGCCAGTTCTTCTTCTTGCTCCTGATGAACGCCTTAGTTTGTCCCCCTATCGTAGAGTAAAGAAAGTATTTAAAGATACCCTTCGTTCGTGCATGTTGTAAGAGTCAGTCAGTCAGAGCCAGAGTACTTTTATTAACATTGTACAAGTTTGCACCAGTACAGTGTGAATATGTCCGCACAGTCATCCTGAAGGGGACTACGTGTGTGAAGCTGCTGCTATCAGGACACCATATGAGACATCAAAAGATATATCACATTTTGTCTTTCAGCGCGGCCTCAGCCTGTCCAGGCTGACTCAGGGAGTCTGATTAGATTAGCATGATTTATCTTTAGGGCAGGCTCACAGTGTTCTTTCTGTGGCCTTGAGTCCAGGTGGCTGTCTGGAATCCAATACACTCCAAATTATGGGAAACTTTTCACCGACCTGAACTATGAATCAACCTCCAGATGTGACCCTCCTGGGTGCTGCACACGAGTCCCGAACCTTACCGGTAAGCTTGATCATTAAAACAAATTAGCAACATGTGCTGACTTCAGTTTGGACCTGGGACTTTTCTGGGTTGTGTTTGTATGTTCTCTACATGCTGCATGGACTTTCACCAGGTACTGTACTCCAGTTTCCTCCCACAGACCAAAAACATGCATGTTAGGCTGATTGGAAACTCTAAATTGTCTCTAGGTGAGAGTGAGAGAGTGAATGTTGTCTTGTTTGTTTATATGTGTCCCTGTGATGGACTGGAGACCTGTCCAGAGTGTCCCCTACCTCTTACACAGTGACTGCTGGATATGGCTACCAGTGATCCCTGTGACCTAGAAAGGAAAAAGAAGGTAAAGACAATGAACGGATGGAAGGAAACTGTTCATCCCTATCATTTGAGGAAACTAGTGTCCTCAAATTATTGAGGTGGCTGGAGACAAAACAAAACCTATCAGAGTCCCTCAGCCACGGGGGACATCGGTGTATCACTTGTTTTGGCAGCAATAACTTCGTCTCCCACTCAGTTTGGTTGCATCTTCCTTTAAATGTGTCTGTAGAATGTTCTTTTGTCTTTCTATCCCTTTGTTAAAAGTCCTTATGTCATGATTAGGCAGTCAGACCCAATAAAGAACCAGACTGAGAGTAACAGAGCCAACTCAAACATGATTTACAATGATTTATTTACAGTGAAATATGGATTACACCAAAGGAACCTGGAATACCTGTGGAGGGAGAAAACAGGCAGCCTCGTAGCCAAATGCTTTCAGGTTCCAGGCTAAGATAGGCAGTAGGGCTGGTGGTGGAATGGTAAAAGAGCAGCTGAAGGTGAGCACGGTTATTTACAGGCATGAGGAGCTTCACAAGGGATACCAGGGCACGAGACTCCAGGAGACCAGATTACGGGAGTTATGCAATTCTCCAGCAAAGGTTCCTGGGAGGTGCCAGTGAGCAGCAGCTGGTGCAGATCTCCCCATTGAGCTCCAGAGGTACAGTATAAAGGACTGCAGGAGAGACTGAACTGCTGCACCTTAATTGTCCTTCAGTTCAGAAAACCCTTGACTGAACTTTTGGACAACTTCCAGTTTAACCATTCCGTCCTTGCTAACAAATGGTTCAGCTCTACTATTGAAGTCTTCTCGACTCACGAACGAGTTCCGGACCTAAGGACCGTTCGTAACCCGATTCTGCCGTAAGTCGGAACCCATAGCACGTGCGTTTGTAAGTCCGGCTTTTCGTTCGTAAGTCGGAAAATGTATGCTAGCGCTGCGCCAAACTCCCGTTTTTCAACACAAACGTACATACTGGTTCATAAACATGCACAGAACTTTGTTTACAAACGGTTAGCTAACACACTTTCATCTAAAAACACCTTAAAAACACATACCAGTGCTGTATTTAATGTACAACTGCTGTTCGTAGGTCCGTTCGTAAGTTCGAGTTACCGTAGGTCGAGGGCGCCGTAATTCGAGGACTCCCTGTAGCTCTCATTCTTGTGCTTACGCACAAGGAGATGTAATTTTACAGAAGAAAGATGCTTTTTGACAATCCATTACAATTAGGGATGGGGCAGATCCGATCCAGTATCGGTATCGGTATCCGATACCAGCATAATTTAAGTATCGGATATCGGATCCAACCTGCCGATATTTCCGATCCAGCTTCAAAGAGCACTTGTGTTCCATCATATTCTGTGACTGCCGTCTTAACATTATGGGAGTTAAAGGGGACCTCAGATGTATTTTTTAAATTTTTATGGTATTTCTGTGGGATATCCAGACCCTATTCCTTCAATTTAATGCACAAAATAATTATTAGATAATCAATTATACCCTTTTTAATTCTGCCATTTTTAACTTTCGTTTTGAACGACCGGTTTCTTGAAGTCCACGCCCTTCAACGATCTGTTCACGCCCTCTGTAACAGCCAGTATCTGTAATGTGTTGTTGTTTTAAAATTAGCTCTTTTTTTATTACTCATTTGACTTACTGTTAGTGTTAGCTTAAGATAACTTACCGAAACCCGTCTGAGCGCGCCGCAGTTTGCTGCTCCTTTTAGCATTAGACCACCCGAATCCGAAGCTAATGTTAGCTTGTTCCTCTTCCGGTTTTCGCCAGCTCCGCTCGTTGCACGCGATGAGATTTTGGGAGTTATCGCTGTTCCAGTGAAGACAACACAAAGTTCACCAAGTGTCTCCCGTAAATTAATCTGTAAGGAGAAGGTCCTCTTGCTGCGAGCCTGCTGCGAGGCTGCTGCAAGGCTGTACAGTTGAAGCTCCGCTCCATCGCGCCGGAAGAGGGTCCCGTCGAACCCGGTCCTTCCGCCTGTGGTCCGCTCGTTTAATTTTTGCCGGCTGCGCGTTGGCAGCGATCGCAAATACACTAAAAATTGAACTAAAACATAAAAATAACAATTATACTTTATTTATAAAGCCATTTAAAAAAACACAGCTGCAACAAAGTGCTGTACACATGAAATTAAGAACATATAAACAAAAGATGAGATGAAATCATGAAAAACAACAGTCATGTGTTTAATACAGAAGTGGGTTGAGCCTAACCAGGGGTTGCTAGGTGAGGGGCTGGACTCAGGTTTGATCTGATTGGCTGGCGGCTTGTGACGTCAATAAATGCAGGAAGTGTGAATCCTGGTGTATTTATCAAAAATAAATAAATCTACTTAGAGTAAATAAACCACTGGGTGCATTTTTTTGGCACAAGGACTGTTTTTTTATGAAGTAAATACCCAAAGTTTAGTAAAAAAACATTAAAAAGTGAATTTTGCATGTGTGGTCCCCTTTAAAACCAATGAAGACACTCACAACAGGAAACTCACAAACTTTAACAGTATAGTCTTTATAGTATAGAAAACATTCCAAAATACACATAACTTTATAGTCTCAGTACAAATATTTCATTATACAGATTCACATACCTGAACAGTATCGGATCGGAAAAGTATCGGTATCGGTCGAGACCCAATTCTTAAGTATCGGTATCGGATCGGAAGTGAGAAATGTGGATCGGTGCATCCCTAATTACAATACAGTTGTTGTCTCGATTGGCTGTAAAGTACCAACTGGGGGTCAAACTGTTGACTTGTTTCTTGCAAGTTCTGGAGGTAATGTGGCCACACTTATAAGAGCTTTACTCAGAACTTTTGTAAAATATAAACTACAGTCATCCTTCAGACTTTAAATATGTCCAGTACAAAGTCTGGTATCCTGTTGCATCAGTTGGATGGATGGACAAAAGTCATGGCAGGTTTTTTCAAACTAATTTTTATTGCTACTGTTTTCTTGATGCAGTCATATAGCACATGTGTATCGAGGTAAATTAGTCTCAAAAGTAGTTGCACAAGCATGTGTAGTAATACAACCCAGTCGTCTGAAACTCTTAGTGGTACACTTTTCTTGAGGCTATCAAGGAGACGAGTGGACACTATTTTATTACATTTATTTTGAATTAAAAGACACAAATTATTTCAGAAGAGACTTCCTTTTAATTTGTGTTAATCCAGAATTAATTAACAGAATAACTCTTGTCTTTGTATGATCATGGTTTTATGCTGTTACCAATGTTGATCACGTCTTCAAATGATGAATAAAACTATGGCAAAGTTGAGAGATGTGTCAAAGTGTACTTTTCAGATTTGTTTTAGAAATGTTAACTAGGGATGCACCGATCTAATTTCTCTCTTCCGATCCCATACTTAAGAACTGGGTATTGAATTATACTGATACTTTCCCGATCTGTTCGGGTATGTGAATCTGTATAATGAAAGATTTGTACTGAGATTATTTATTTTAACATTGTGTGAGATATGCCCAATGAAGACACTCTTGAGCCTTACAACAGGAAACTCACAAACTTTAACAGCACACAAGAGGCAAGTCTATACTACACACATGTCCTTCTCACTCATGGTTCAGCTGGAAAAACTAAAAAAACGCTAAGCATGATGGGAAAGACAACAAAATCCACTTCCTTAGTGGTTAAGGGGAGTGGCTGTGTTGTCTTTCCCATCATGCTTAGCGTTTTTTAGTTTTCCAGATGCACCTAAAGCTGGCAAACTAAAAAACTGCTAAGCATGATGGGAAAGACAACAAAATCCACTTCCTTAGTGGTTAAGGGGAGTGGCTGTGTTGTCTTTCCCATCATGCTTAGCTGTTTTTTAGTTTTTCCAGCTGAACCATGAGTGAGCAGGACAGGTGTGTGGTAGACTTGCCTCTTTGTGTGCTGTTACAGTTTGTGAGTTTCCTGTTTTTAAGCTCAGCAGTGTCTTCATTGGCTTTAACTCACATAATGTTAAGAGTAAGACAGCAGTCACAGAATGTGATGGAACACAAGTGCTCTTTGAAGCTGGATCGGAAATATCCGTATGTTGGATCCGATATCCGATACTTAAATTATGCTGGTATCGGATACCGATACTGGATCGGATCGGTCCCATCCCTAATGATAACACACGAATCAAAGTCTAATCAAGTTATCTGTAGAACTGGCGACTGGTTTCTGTCCGTTCTAAACACAATCTTCCTCTCCTATCCTGAAGTAACCTTCAGATTTTCAGCTCTCTGACCTGAGCAAAGTCACTCCTTCATTTTGGTAAACAACCAATAAGCGGAGTGGATTTAACTGGGTCAACTTCCTTTTCTAAGGTTCCACTTCCTGTCTGAACCTAGAGTCTGCTGGAGGAACTCAAACCATGAGGTTCCCCAAAGAGCTGATTGAACGTCTGTCGAACACTAAGGACAGAGGACACGTCATTCAGTTAAAGATTTATAACATGCCAGTTATAAATCCATTTCAAGCTATGAAAAGCCCCCTTTGAATTAATTTTCCTCCAAGGAAAGTTTTATTCTGAAAGATCAAACCAGGAAATGCCATTACTACGGTCCGAGATGACGCAGACGTCTGGAGACGCTGAAAACGGTAAACGGACTGACCAGTTGGGCCAAGGGGGACTGACCATCTTCACGAGGTAACAAAGTCGTCAGATGCTTTGCCAAAGTGTACCGACGTTTAGCTGAGATCGGTCGGAGAGCTGCCATGTTTTCCTGGTTAAACACACCACTCCCTCCATTTTACTCTTCCATCTTCCTCCTAAACTTTTCTCTTCCCCTCCTAAGCCAGAAAACTTTAAGTTAATGTGCCTGCAGAGATAAGTTATACTAAGACCAGTTACTTGTGTTCTGTTGTACCTAGAAGTTACGGACGTGTGATTAAGTCTGCTGAAGTAAATTTATAGGAAACTGATCAATCACTCAATCATATATATATGTTGAGATGTAATTTAATGATTTCTTAATTAAATGATTCAGTTCTGCTGTTTCAACATGAATTAACGTTTCATTTGTCTTTTACATCTCATCACCAAGTCACAGAATTATAATATTAAACTGAAAAAGAGAGAACCCGTGAATTATTGATGTATTTTTGTGTCAGCCTAAACTCTGCCCAATTTACATCTAATATATAGGTAAATCAGTAAAACTGACCCCTGCCTATATTATTACACATGTAAGTTTTATGTGTTTTAATATAGAGGTTATGAGCAGTAAATCTGGTGAGGCTCAGATGTCCAAGCTTTCCACCAGTTTTGAACGCAACATTACCTTTTTGAATCTGGAGAGGTAAGGGTCTCAAAAGTCACATTCAAAGGCTGATCCATGCTCAGCAGGTGATTTGTGCATCTGTATTTGACTATTTGTATGCACAGACTACTCCTACTTGTACAGTTAGAAAAACTGTTTGGGGATCTTTGTTGTATGCCTTTGTGACTACTTTTGAGACTAATTTATCTCCATACATGTGTACTAGTTTGGCTGGTATTCTATATTTTACAGTAGAAACAGTAACTGTCTTCGATCAGTTCCCAAACCAAACCTTTACTCTCAGAGCTGTAGTCATGCTAATATTTCCAGTTTAGTCATTCTCCACTTCTGATTGAAAGAGTCTTGCAAATCTTTAAAAAGGCTAACTCCAGTCAGAGTTAAAAAGAAGATTAGATAAAAATGAAGACAATATACTACTGGTACACTACATATAAGATAATTTCTTCCTCTGCAGAGACCGATGTATACTAAGTGTCCAATGTGATGTGATGCTCAGTAGAAGCTACATTTTGTTCTTTTCGTCATGTAGCAGGGACGTAGAGTGAGCATTGAGCTGTTGTGGTAATGTCCGTCACCTTGGGTATTACAAGTGAAGTAAGCCCCCCCACCCTCCAATTCCACATGCCAGGCAACTCCCAGTGGCCTCTCTGTTGACATAGCTTCCACAATAGGGACTAAAGGCCTCCCAATGCCTCCCATTATCAGCCTAACCCCAGGCGGAGCCACTGCCGTTGCAGGCCATCCAGCTCTGGCCAAAGGCCCCCAGAATATTATCCTGGATATACAAGACTACCCCCCGCCCTAAAACCATGCTGCATTGTTCAGCGTCATTCTGCTCCCACAATGGGACATCGCACTTTGAAAATAATGTTCATAAAGGGGAAGCCAATCAAAAATAAAGGCACTTATTGTTTCTCTTTTGACACACATTGCTGAGCAGCCCCTCCCCTGAGCTGTTGCTTTCTCCTAACCCCGGGGTTCATTCACGTCCATTATACGGACAAATTAAATAAAACCCAGAATGGGATAGAAGGGAACGGAGAGCCTCGCCAGCCGTCGATGGTAGGGTTAGAAACGGTCAGTGACGGGAGGGAATAGCTGCTAGGATCCAGGACGTTGGTAACTTGTCTCGCAGGAGATAATCAGGTTTTGGTTTCTGCTACTTTGGGATCATGTGGACCTAAAAGGCCTAAAAAGTCAGAAGTGATGATTCCAGTAAAGCTCGAAGTTTCGGTTTAGAAAGCAAAAACCTACAAATGGCAGGTCTTACCTCATCTTTGATGGACTAATTAATGGCTAAAGACTCGTGGATGAAAGGTATGTTACTGCTGCTAAAGGAGGAGGCTTCTCTATGGCTCGACGGCGTATATGCTAAGTTGAAATTTTCTTTCTTTGAAACGTATAATGCACGTCGACGCTTTGGCTGAACATGATTTGAATGCAATTTTTTTTTTTTACTGTGAGAGAGAACAGGGGCTTTTCGTGACATGAATAGAGCACAAAAGTCCTCCGGGTCATTTTGAACGTTGGTAGAAAAATAACATAATTGCATCCACTTGTAGCAGCAGGAATCTGCACAGCACTACTGTTTGAAGCATACATGTTCAGCGAGAAATGTTTTGGAGTCTGGCTGTTTGATGGCTGTGTTTTTTTTATATGAAAGAACAATGTCCAACCCCCTTCGCCCCAATCACCTTTTCTGACAGGTGGGAGGACATGCAGAGTTCCTGAATCGACCTTTAATCGACGATTTTTAATCGGCGTGGTTAAAAAGCCACTTGACTGAAACAACACTAATTATTTTTTAACATTTGTCACCAATATAAATAAAGACAAACTTAGCTTTGGTTCAGGGCTTTTTGATATAGTCATACTAATAAAACGGTACCCGGATATGTCACAATACAGTTCTGAGTATTGGGCAGTAAACACTAACAAGTCGTCTACATAGTAAGTTAACTTTTAGTTTGTTTCTACTGTGTGAAATTTCTTGAAGAAATTCTTTCAAACCCTTCACAATGAGAGCCCCAAAGAAAAAATATGCTTTATAACAATAGCTAGCAGCTTGTGAACAGATTGTTGGGTGGCTACATCTAGGCGTAAGAGAGGTCATTATCAAAAACTGTGTTGCCAGGTCAAAAATTCAAGATGGCTGCTACCATAAATGTCCATGCACGTTGTGAGCACGATAACTTGAAACAAGCGGTATGCCAATGTCCCGCATCGCCGAGGGATTTCAATGGTGAATGTTTGTAGTTTTGAAGATGAGTGTTTGTCTGGATTAAATTTGGAACAGGGAATGAAAGTACTGTACACATAAATGTTTTTGCGGTATTCAAGTGGGTAGAAGAGCAGAGGGAGGTTTTTTTAGTTTGTCTTTTTTGGGTTGTCCAAAGCAGTGTAGAATGATGGATCCTGGGGAGCGGAGGTAGGGATTTTATCCACTGCCAGGGATGGAGCCATTGGGTGGCCATTGGTGGCCTTGGCCACCATAGAATAATGTTCAGCCACCCCAATGATTTGAGGAAACTATACTTTTAAGAAATATAAAAACTAAAGCATAGTTTCCTCAAATGACAGGGAAGACTGGTTTACATACATAAGGAAGTTTCTTTCGGCTGCTCCCTTCTGCAGAGGTCACCACAGCGAACTTGTATGAAACATATGGCAATTTTCTTTATGCCGGATACCCTTCCTGACACGAACTGGGCTCAAACCTGCAACCTCAGAATTTCAAGACTGCAGCACTGACCACCAACCTTGGCAGGGCACTCATATCTTCTGTGATTTTTGTCGAATGTGGGGGGAGGGGGTAGACAGAGACACATCTGTGCTGCACGCTGTTTGTACTGACAGTTTTCGAGCCCTCAGGGTGCGGGCGGCTCAGCAAGAGGGAAATAGAGCACTACCCATGTAGCATTTTAGCTAGTGTGTCTGTATTGCGCACCGATAGCTTAGCGCTACGTTAGTGCCAGCAGTTGTAGACGGGGGTGGGGGGAGGGGGTACTTTTACATTTTGGTATGCTGAGCTTTCGGTTCTGCTGACAGGGCGGGGTGCCCTGCTTGTATAATCATAGAAGAAACACTGTATATAATGTTGGCAGCCATCTTGGAATTTGACATGGCAACTCATTTTTCGATAGTGACCCTTGCTACGCCTAGATTCAGTCGCACCAAAAGTGATGTACCGACTTCCATTTTTGTGTGTGGCTACATCTATCAGTGTTTCCCCTACCGTTCCAAGGAGGGGGCCCCGCCCTTTCAACAAAACCGAGTGCCCCGCCTACCGAAATTGTCCTTCACCCACAATTCCTAACCCGCCCTCCTGTCAACAACTGACGTAGCGCTAAGCTAAGCTAGTGGTGCGCAGTACAGCTGCGCTAGTTAAAAAGCTACAGACGTAGCACTCTGCTCTTCGCTCATACATACCCCACCCCACCATCAACAAAAATCTGTAAAGACATGAGCACCCTGCCAAGGCAGTTGACCTAAGGTAAACACTGAAGGTCACTATGAAAAAGTGGGTTGCCAGGTCAAAATCCAGTACAGAAAAGCAATCATCTCCATAATTTCATTCACTATTCAAACCCTTCAGTGGGTGGGGGGTGGGGGCATCGGCGTACCGCTCGTTGTTTATATAATATTCAACAGTTGTTTAACTTTATTATGCCGATCCTGTTATGGAGGAGTTGTGATCACCGTTATAAGCCAAATGTGACAAAAAATACCGGCTGCTGGTCCTTCTGTGGAGAAATTCAGGTCAGGATTGTACATGTTGCACATTTTCAACACATTTCAGGAACATCGGGGTAATACTGATAGCTACGATGAGCTTGCATCTAAAACATTTAAACCTGCTCCGTCCGTGGCTCAAACGTTCATAAATGCTGAACAGTAAGTGGAACGAGCAGATGGGTGTAGCAAGGAGAGGAACTTCACTTGGGAAGAAGAAAAGGTTATCGAGGGAGGGGAGAAAAGGGCAGGTGGAGAACTGCTCTTTAGGGTCTTTGAAAGCAGCTGTTCCTGGTTTGAAGGTTGACCCCCATTTAGGACGAGCGAGAGACATTGAGACGAACTGTAAGAGACGGAGAGCTCGAGTCCTCAGCCCGGCTCTTAAAGGCCCTCCACAGGAAGTCCTCATTCTTCCTGGAGCAGACACCCCCCACCAACAGCTGCGGGGAAAAAAGCCTTCATTTAGGCTGAGTGGAGGGGAAAGATGCTGAAAGAGTGGACCCCCATCCTCCTCTGAGGGGGGCCTGATATCAAAACCTCCCCTCGGCAGGAAGGACAAAAATGTCAGCAAGAAAGAAGGTTGTCTTTTATCATTTCATTTGGGTATTGATTAGTGTGTGCACTTGGAGAAAGCTTCTTTGACCTTTACTTGAATTTTTAAGCTCAATCAAACATTGGCTGGTCTGTTGTCACTTATGATAAGATCTGTATGAGGGGGACCAGGTCCTGGTACTGACTACAACCTGGAAGAAAACATCATCACAAGCGCTGTTAATTATTTTTTTTAGGTTGTTGCTGTAAAACCTGGCAGAGTCCATCCATCATCTTTACCCGCTTCTTTCTTTTTGGGTTGCGGGGTCGCCGGTGTCCGGTTATCACTGTGCGAGAGACGGGGGACACCCTGGACAGGTCTCCAGCCCATCACAGGGACACATACAGTCAAACAACCATTCACTCTCTCTCTTTCTCTCTCACCTAGGGACAATTTAGTTACCAATTACTGTAGTCAATTTTGAACAAGAAAGTTCTTCTAAACGGTGTCTGTTTAAGACATTAGGGAAAACTTTGCGTCTCGTGCATTTTCACGAGTTTCTGCCTCGGCTGACAGAACCTTCTGGTCCGCAGGACAATTTTTGGACGCGTCAGTAAAACAGAACCGGGAGCCAAAGAGGATTAGGTGTCCTGGGCCGCTGACACAAACTAAACACACAACGGTGTGCGTTGTGGTTTTAGTTCGACAGAATAGGCTGAAACTTCACTTAATCTGTGGTCAGGGTGTAGAACTTTGGACCTGCTCTTTAGAACCCAAACAGTATTTATTATCCCGTCTGATGATACCTAAAAGTTTTTAGATAAAACCGTCTGAACGACTTCAGTTTGGAGAATTTCAGTTCAAGACAGACCAAAATGGATTCCTTAGTCTTAAAATAACTCCAGTCTCAAACAAGAGTACCTCACATGGCAGATTATCCCCCAATCGAGCGGATAAGGTTATGGGCAGGACCAGTGAAAGTTTACAGACAGAAACTGTACCACAATACGTCTATCTTTCAACGGACGAATAATACTAATTAAAAGTCAGAGCAGTTCATGTGAATGCTGTTTGATAAACCCTCACATAATCGTAAATCGCACATCGCACGCCAAATTTCTAGCTATAGCATGTCCTTGAGGTGAAACCGACAGTAGATTTATAAATTTGTGTTTCTGTGAATTCTTACGTTTTCTATAAAAAGATCATCCTAAAACAACTCCCATCCACTTTGGTCTTGGCCCCTCTCAGACTAGTCATTTGCTCATCAATCTGTTTCTCTAAGCTGAGGTTGTTTGCAGCTTTTCCACAAAACCCAACTCCTAAAAGTCTAAATTAGCCCTTTAAGAAGCTTAAACCTATACGTTTGTCAATATGTGTGTAAAGACAAAGCCGATTGACTCAGCTTGGTTATTAAGCTGGGTCTATTGGACACTGATGATGCTTCCGTATCTTTTAAAGTCGATTTGCAAAGTGACTGCTGGACATGGACACTCTCAACCCTGAAAGCACCATATTCCATCCATCCATCCATCTTCTTCCGCTCATCTGGGGTCGGGTCGCGGGGGTAGCAGCCTAAGTAGGGAGGCCCAGACTTCCCTCTCCCCAGCCACTTGGAGCAGCTCCTCCGGGGGAATCCCAAGGCATTCCCAGGCCAGCCGAGAAACATAGTCCCTCCAGCGCATCCTGGGTCTTCCTCTGGGTCTCCTCCCGGTGGGACATGCCCGGAACACCTCACCAGGGAGGCGTCCAGGAGGCATCCTAACCAGATGCCCGAGCCACCTCAACTGGCTCCTCTCGATGTGGAGAAGCAGCGGCTCTACTCCGAGTCCCTCCCGGATGACTGAGCTTCTCACCCTATCTCTAAGGGAGAGTCCAGCCACCCTGCGGAGAAAACTCATTTCAGCCGCTTGTATCCGAGATCTTGTTCTTTCGGTCATAACCCAAAGCTCATGACCATAGATGAGGGTGGGAACGTAGATCGATCGGTAAATTGAGAGCTTTGCCTTTTGACTCAGCTCTCTCTTCACCACGACAGACCGGTACAGCGCCCGCTTCACTGCGGACGCTGCACCTATCCGCCTATCGATCTCACGCTCCAGTTTTCCCTCATTCGTGAACAAGATCCCGAGATACTTAAACTCCTCCACTTGGGGCAGGACCTCCTCCCCGACCCGGAGAGGGCATGCTACCCTTTTCCGGCTCAAGACCATGGCCTCGGATTTGGAGGAACTGATCCTCATCCCGGCCGCATCACACTCGGCTGCAAACCGCTCCAGTGAAAGTTGTAAATCACGAACTGATGAAGCCAGTAGGACCACATCATCTGCAAAAAACAGAGAAGCGATTCTAAGGTCACCAAAACGGATCCTCTCAACACCTTGGCTGCGCCTAGAAATTCTGTCCATAAAAGTTATGAACAGAATCGGTGACAAAGGGCAACCTTGGCGGAGTCCAACTCTCACCGGAAACGAGCCTGACTTACTGCCGGCAATGCGGACCAAGCTCTGACACCGGTCGTACAGGGACCTAACAGCCCTTATCAAAGGGCCTGGTACCCCATACTCCCGGAGTACCCCCCACAGAACCCCCCGAGGGACGCGGTCGAATGCCTTCTCCAAGTCCACAAAGCACATGTAAACTGGTTGGGCAAACTCCCACGCACCCTCCAGGACCCTGCTGAGGGTGTAGAGCTGGTCCAGTGTTCCACGACCAGGACGAAAACCACACTGCTCCTCCTGAATCCGAGGTTCGACTATCCGACGGACCCTCCTCTCCAGAACCCCTGAATAGACCTTACCAGGGAGGCTTAAGAGTGTGATCCCCCTATAGTTGGAACACACCCTACGGTCCCCCTTTTTGAATAGGGGAACCACCACCCCAGTCTGCCAATCCAAGGGAACTGCCCCCGATGTCCACGCGATATTGCAGAGTCGCGTAAGCCAACACAACCCTACAACATCCAGAGCCCTAAGGAACTCCGGGCGAATCTCATCCACCCCCGGAGCCTTGCCACCGCGGAGCTTTTTAACCACCTCGGCGACCTCAGCACCAGAGATCGGAGAACCCGACCCAAAGTCCCCAGGCTCTGCTTCCTCAGTGGAAGACGTGCCAGTAGGATTGAGGAGGTCTTCGAAGTATTCCGCCCACCGACTCACAACATCCCGAGTTGAGGTCAGTAGCACGCCACCTCCACCATAAATGGTGTTGGTCTCGTACCTCTTTCCCCCCCTGAGACGCCGGATGGTGGACCAGAATCGCCTCGAAGCCGTACGGAAGTCATTCTCCATGGCCTCTCCGAACTCCTCCCACGCCCGAGTTTTTGCCTCAGCAACCACCCGAGCCGCATGCCGCTTGGACTGCCGGTACCTATCAGCTGCTTCCGGGGTCCCACAAGCCAAAAAGGCCCATAAAAAAGCACCATATTATTTTAAATTATTAGTGTTTAGTGTATATCTTAGCTCTTTTACTGTTTGGCGTTCGTTTAGCGTACCCATATATCTTAGTTAATATTGTACACCCTTATTTACTGTTTCTTTTTATATATATATAGACAGTTTTTTTTTTTTTTTGTTGAGTGTAACTGAGAACCTGTGTATATAATTTCATTCCACCTCGTGTACAACATGTGGTGATATGACAAGAAAGTTGAGTTGAACTCAGGTGAATTGGGTAATACAACTAAAGCATTTGCTACCTTTTGTTTTAGAATTATTTTGGCTTTTCAAAATTGGCAGGAGTTAAAAGATTCATAGGAAAGAGGTCACCTATACAAGAAGCCAGTCTAAGAATTACACAAAAACTAAAATGTAGTAAAAAGTGTAGAAGTGTAGTGTTTGAGGGACAAACTAACAGATGAAGTCAGGCTGGAATCCCCGTGGACTATGATGTTTGCAGATGACATTGTGATCTGTGGTGAGAACGGGGAACAGGTGGAAGAGACCCCAGAGAGGTGGAGTTCTTCTTCTTCTTCTCTTTTTTGGCTTTTCCCTTTTCAGGGATTGCCACAGCAAGTCATCCTCCTCCCACTTTGATGAACTAACATTATGGTTTTAACAAAAGTGTTTTGCATCGGATGCCATTCCTGACACAATCCTCACCATTTATCCAGGCTTGGGACCGGCACAAGAGATACACTGGCTTGTGCTCCCTAGTGGCTGGTTTAGGTGGAGGTATACTCTTGAAAGAAGAGGAATGAACGTCAGCCGTAGTAAGACAGAGTACATGTGTATGAATGAGAGTGACGCCAGTGGAACAGTGAGGCTACAAGGAGCAGAGGTCACAAAGGTGCAGGACTTCAAGTACTTGGGATCCACTGTCCAGAAAAATGGGAAACGTGGTAAAGAGAGTCCAGGCAGGATGGAGTGGATGGAGAAAAGTGTCAGCAAAGGTCAAAGGAAAAGTTTACAAGACAGTGGAGAGACCAGCTATGTTGTATGGTCTGGAGACAGACATGGATAAAAAGACAAGAGAAAGAACTGGAAGAGGTAGAAATGAAGATTTTGAGGTTCTCCTTAGGAGTGACAAGGATGGATAAGATCAGGAATGAGATCATCAGAGGTACAGCACATGTTGAACAACTGGGAGATAAAGTTAGAGAGACCAGACTGAGATGGTTTGGACATGTCCAGAGGAGGAACAGTGGTTTGGACATGTCCAGAGGAGGAACAGTGGTTTGGACATTTCCAGAGGAGGGACAGTGTGTATATTGGTAGAAGAATGTTAGAACTACAGCTGCCAGGAAAAAGAACAAGAGATCTATGGATGCAGTTAGAGAGGACATAGTTGTAGTTGGTAAACGGAGTGAGGACAGAGGACAGAGTGAGGACAGAGATGGTGGAGGACTCACTTTGGAAACCCTGTAGAGGGAACAGCTGAAAGAAGAATATGACATCTGTTTTGAACCCCCTTGGTCATTCAGCTGGATGTTCAGTCCTCGGCACAGAAGAAGAAATCTGGTCTTGTGTTTTTCCTTTGGGGCTCTTCGAATCAAACGTTTTACACTTTTCTTTTAAATTAGTTGTAAGTTCTGCTTTAGAGCTTTTATTTTGCTTCTGATCTCTTATAAATGTACTGTGCAAGTATTCAATCCCGTACTTCTGACTAAATGTTGTGTAGAGGTTTAACTTTAGCCACTCACTACTGATGACCAGACTAGCCCTTTAAAATTTGCTTGGAGTGTTTGTGGTTTTTTATTATTGATATTTCTGAGGATTCCTTTGAGCTGAAACACACCGGCTGATTCCTGTCAGTTCAGACAACAGGTTGTTTTAAATGCGTGTTTGCATTCTTCAGACGGGTTTGGATCACTTTGTGTTCAGAATGTTCTGGGCTGGGACCGCTGGCTCTCTGAGGGACTATCATTGCTGGTAATCCACTTCACGGTCGACTAATCTGTTTATGCCGGGGTCGCTTCATCCCAGACCTCGTTTCCACTCCTCAGCAGGGTTTCTCCCCGTCTCCTTACCTTGTTCTTCAAAGGTCACTTTTTCATTCTTCTCCCTTTTTCTGTCTATCTGCCCTTCTTCCTTTAATAATCTTATTACACAGAGAATCCAAGCTTTCATCTTTTCCTCGTGTCCATTTGAAAATCAAACTCGTAAAGTGAGTTGAAGGCTCTTTCGCCTTTCCCCTCCTATTATGACCCAAATGGTTCTGGTGCAAATGCACTGCCAGTTTGCTTTATTAGTAAAGTAGTGTTGGTCGCAGCTAGGCCTGTCACAATAACACATTTTGCTGGGTGATTAATTGTCTGAGGAATTATTGCGATAGATGATATTGTTTGAAATTTGACCATTATTAGTATTTTTTGTCAAATTTAAGAAGAAATGTTAAATAATTTGAGTGTAGTACCTTTTTTGACCACTGGATGGCAGTACAGGTAATCCCCAACTTACGAGCGCATCGACATATGAGGTTCCGGACTTACGAGCTGACTAACGAGCAGTAAATTTGTAAAAAACATACAGAAAATACAGAACTTTTATGTGTTTTTAGATGAAAGTGTGTTAGCTAACCGTTTGGAAACAAGTTTCTGAGCATGTTTATGAAATAATATGATCGTTTATGATGAAAAACGAGTGTTCGTAGTAGCGCTAGCATAATTTTTCCAACTTATGACCAAAAATCCGGACTTACGAGCAACACGTGTTTCGGGTTCCGACATACAAGATTTCGTGTTACGAGATAGTCGTAGGAACGGAACTCGCTCGTAAGTCGGGGACCCCCTGTATAAAACTGTTTGAAATGAAGGATGGATAGTGAGGGAGCGAGCGGCGTCTCTTTAAGAAAAATGGGAGGGAGGCCCATTGATGTGACATGGGCTGTCTCTCTGGTTCTCTAAATCAGTGTTTTTCAACCTTTTTTGAGCCAAGGCACAGTGTTCTCATTGAAAAAAATCCTGAGGCACACCACCAACCAAAATTATAGATACACTGTACCCGCCTATATTAAATATATAGTCATTCTTATCAAAGTGTCTTGAATAGGAATGAAATAAACACAAAAATGTATTTTTATCATATTTTATATTTCTTATTTCAAATTGTACTTAACATGTCTTCAAAAATACACCCGAACAGTATCACAACAATGTGGTCTTAAATTTGAAGAGGTTGTAGAAGGGGGGTTAAAAATCATTTCCAAGGCACACCTGATGATCACTTGCGGCACACTAGTGTGCCTAGGCACAGTGGTTGAAAAACACAGCTCTAAATAGCGGACGCTCGGTGTGGTTTGAGCTCTTTAGCATAGCATTTTTCACACAAAGCTTTTAATTAAGAAAATCAGTAAACAAGTTCTCAGCTTCTTTTAGCAGGGAAAACATTTTTTAGGTGAAGGCACGGGTTTCAACCGTGAATTTTTGGAGCTTCGACAAGACAGAGGTTTGTTTATCTCCAAGGTCAGCCTGTTAGCTTAGCTCGTAGCTTTGCTTCTCAGCTTAGCTGCTTTTAACGGTCCAAAAACGCGATTTTGGACAGCTACAACTGGTTTTAATAAGAAAAGAGAAAGGGAGGAGTCAGTGAAGACCACCGGAGCTGAGCTTTTTGTCATCCAGTATCTTCAGTAGAAAGAGAGAGACACAAAGAAACGATAAAACCGATAAATGAAAATGAGGTTGATAATTTTTATTTATCAAGCGATTAATTGGTTTGTTGTTTATCGCGACAGGCCTCATCGCAGCGACCCTTTGTTTGCCAAAACCATGTTTTTCGGGGACTGAAGGTGGACTCCTGGATGGCCAACAGTCACACAAAGTCAGATTGTAGTGAAATAACCCGATTACAAAAACTAATGTTGATAACATGTTCCGATAACGTCACTTTACTTTTAGTTTTATAACTAAGAAACTTTCTAAACAGGAAGCGCTTTCCCCATTTTTAAGCCATTTGGTCCATTATCTCACAGTGTTGTTTGTTTTACAGTCACTAACAATAACCTGAACATAAAAACACAAGCCCAACACTAAACAAAACCAACAGGGACGACCCAGTTTAACACCAAACCTGAAACGATCCACCCATTTCTATCCCACAATTACCCAGCAGCCCTTGCAGCTCACAGTCTCTTGCATTCAAGTACAACATGTAATTTCCATAACTCACTGAAATTTAACAATAAACCCACAGAACTTACCGTTTCTGCAAAATAGCATCATGTAATGAAACCAAATTCAACTTTATTTTTGAAAATAACCAATGTAAACTTATAAGTGGTGGTGCAGAGGTCAAGGAAGGCAAGCCTGTGACTGGAAGTCCAAAAACAGGCTGCCTTCAGGTCCTGGATGACCTTGAATAAGAGATCTGGATCTCAGTGGGATTTGACTGGTTAAATAAAGGTTAATACTTAAATAATAAAGTGAGGAACCAACTTCCATTTTAGTGTACTGTATTTTCCGGCCAATAAGTCGCAGTTTTTTTAAAACTAATTTTCATGTCCTGTGACTTATGGGGCGAAGAGACATATTTATGGATTTTCCCCCCACATTTTTAGACCAATTTTTGGCTGAGATATGACAGTTTCCATTCATTATGACGAAAAAAATGGAGCAGTACCACTTTTGGCCACTAGGGGCAGCAGTACCACTTTCGGCCGCTAGGGTCCACCGACCGTTCCCAGCTCATATGTCCGAAAAAAGCCTCCTCTGCTCAGACTCACTCTGGCGCAGCCCAGCCTCCTGAACTCTGGAGGTAGGTCTGAACTAGTGTTTGTTAGCAAAATAGCTCAAGAACCACACGACAGATTTTGATGAAACTTACAGAAAGTAATCACTGGATGGATATTTTTAACATACAATATTAGCTGTAGGAGATGTTTGAGCGAAAATTTGATTTATTTATAATTTATTTTCGCAGCGCGCGCGACCGTTTGGAAGACGTCAAAGCGAAACATTTTAAATCCAGCAGATTTGACCATTACGTGAATTTATTAAGGAAAGATTAAGCTCAGAAACACTTTTGCTATAATGTCAGCAAGCAAATATATATTTTTAAGTGTTTATCTCGCAAAATTTTAAAGAAATGCATCGGTCCCACCAGTGTGCGCGCACATAGTGAAACTACTTTTTAAATTCAGCTGATTTGACAATTACGTGCATTTATTAAGGAAAGGTTAAGCTAAGACACAACTTTGCTATAATTTTCAGCAAGCAATTATTTTTTTTTACCGTGTTAATCTTGTTAAAGTCTTTCCGTGCACGCTTCTGTGGCCGCCATATGCAACAGGGCGGTGACGCGTAACGTATGCGTCGCGTCAGCGGTGACGCATAGATGGGACGTATACGGACGTGCGACACGTTTATGGATTTTTCCAATTTATTGGACATATTGGACTAAAGCGACTTATGGGGCGAGAGACTTAAAGGGCGGAAATGACGGTACCTGCATCTAGAAGTAAGAACGGTCACTATCAAAAGTGGGGTTGTCGTGTCAAAATCCAACAAGGCTGTTGCCATAAACCGTTGAACCCCGAGCCTTTGAGAAAATTGGGGTCTAAAACTAGGCACTCTATCGTATTTTCCAGCGCATAAGTTGCTTCTGAGTATAAGTCGCATCAGTCAAAAAAAAAAAAACACCATGAAGAGGAAAAAACATGTCACATTTATTTTGCGTCACCACTGACCCGTTGTATTGTGCATTAATTTAATGTTCAAAACAGCTTAATTTCGCCTGTGTGGCATGGTACCATCCATCTATCAAGGCCAGAGCCGCTAACTCTCCGGCATTCCTCCGCCTGCACCAGCTGAGTGATGCAAGCGCACACGGGAGGATTTGCTGTTGCAGTTCTTCTAAATTTAAAGCGTTAGTCAAAAATTGCGTTATGAATACGGGGAATAAACATATGAGTCACTTCAGCGTACAAGTCACAAGACTAACAAATCTATGAAAGAGAAAAAACAGCAACTTATAGGCCGAAAAATATGGTAGTTTTTATATTGCTTAAAATTAAAGTGTTCTCAAACAAAGGTGGCCATTGGGGTGGCTGAAGATTAATTAATAGTGGCCAAGGCCACCACAGGCCACCCCCCTGGCTCCACCACTGCACCTGGTGGTGAATAAATGTCTCCCTCCACTCTCCAGGACTCTGCGCCGCTTCAAACACAAATAACAACCTCCCTCTGTTCTTCCACAGTGCAACTCCTCCCCACTTGAATATTTTGCACCAAAAACATTTAGGTTTATTCTCTGTTCAATCCCAGTCCAGAAAATCTCTTTATCTCCACATCTACAAACATTCACTGTTTAAACTTTTCAGCTGTGGGGGACATCAGCGCACCGATTACAATGTCTAAAGATGGACAGTGGTTTGTGTGAATTATATTTTATAACCTTTGTACCACCATCAGTTCCTGTGTTGATCACACATTCGTCAAATACATTCTACAGGACTCGACGTCCGTCAGAAACAAACTTTTTTTTCTGAAAGAGCCGTTCAAAGAGGCGAATATGTTCGCATAAACCATATTACACTCAACATTCACCTCATTCGTCTCAACCCGACAGCTTACCTCTGCTCCACTAACAACAAAAACGCACAATCAGATGCCGTCCCTGCTTCCTACACACATGTAGACGCACTCCAACGTGCGGTCTAATCATATTTCTTCCAATCTAGAAGCAATCAGCGATAATGTTGGCTGCTCCCGAGCGCCTGGACTAAACTGGCAGAGAGGGCGGACACACTCTAATTAAATTAAATGTGTGTGTGTTGGGGGTAGGACACAAATTAAATGTAGCCTCCATATCAACACTGTTTGACCAGCCAGCAGCAGGAACGATTGGACAGATTTGTCTTGAAGACGTTAAAGGTCAAGACAGGATGGAGCTGCAACGTTACAACGTTCAGTCCAACTCTTCAAACAGCATCAATAATTAACATGAATTTAAACTATACTCTAACTAGTAACACCATGAGCTTGATTTGTCATCCTGTCCGAACGCGAAGAGGAGTCTTGGTACGTCCATGTGAGCTGACGACTTGAAAAGTATGTCAGGTATCACTTTGGTATGTAGCTACATCTGGGTGTAGGAAAAGGTTCCTAACGCCTGGGTGGAAGAACAAACTGCCATCTTGATGATCCATTTTGTTGCTGCATGTAAGAAAATGTACTTTAGTCATAGTTTAGTCCATTACAAGTATTAGAACAAAGTATCGTCAGCGTAAGAAGTGATTAAAAAAATACAAAAGTCTGTGTAAATACAGAGATCCAGGGATGTTTGGCAGTCAGGCAGAAGTCATTGTAAGTAGGCCTGTCACGATAACATTTTTTTCTGGGCAAATAATTGTCTCTGAAATTATTGCAATAAATGATAATATTGTTTGAAATTTGACAATAATTAGTAATTATTGACAATTTTAAGAAGAAATGTTGGTTAATTTTTGTGTGTAGTACCTTTATTTGGCTACTAGATGGCAGTGTAAGGCTGTTTGAGCCGAAGGATGGATAGTCAGGGAGCGAGCAGCGTGTCTGTTTAAGAAAAATGGGAGGGAGGGCCCTTGACGTGACATGGGCTGTCTCTCCTTCTGGTTTTTTGATTCTCAAAATGGCTGACCCTCGATGTGGTTTGAGCTCCGTTCCAGCCCAATAGAGTTCTGTTCCACGTCTTTTTTAATTCTACTCGAAGCTCACATCTGTTCGGCTTTGATTTCTGAGATTTATGAAGGGGCTAGAAGAAGCTTAAAGACGGACTGCTCTGAGCCGCCATTTTACAGAACTCTCCTCCGAATTCGCCGTCTAACATCTTGACCTAAACGAGTCCGGCTAACACCAAGAATGAGCAAAAAACTGAAGAAATGCCATCCAACGGAGAGGAAACTAAGAAAAGACAAATCAGCTTGTTGCGTCGGGCGTGTAAAACGTAAGGCGGACATATTCCGGTAAATTCTCTCTCCGGACGTAAACCTTTTCTCATCCCGCCCATTACTTCTGATCCGCTCAAGATAATTTGATAAAACGTCATACACGCATGCTTCATCACTAGACAAAGTGCCTTGTACACTTTACCACCCCAGCTCCAAGGTCAAAGGTTATACAAGGTCAAAGCTTGTCCGGACCATTGCAATAGGTTGCTGTGCAGTAGTTTATTGACGGGCGAATAATGAACCATAAGACGTATTCATGTGGTCCTGATCTGTGTTGTAACTGTTGAACTTTAACTTTAATAAAACCATTGTTCAGAGTTTTCATATTTTTTTTACATCTACAAGCTCACAACTGATATGGTTTTAACTGTCGAAAGTTTGAAAAAAATTTGGTCTAAAAAAACTGATTAGAGTCGATGGGTGGTCAACGGGCTTCTCCAGAACTTTAAGNTCTATGGCACCTCTGTAGAAGGTGCTCATGATGGGGGTTGAAGCTCCAGCCCTTTTCAGCTTGCGGAGAAAGTAGAGACGCTGGTGAGCCTTCTTTGCCAGTGCTGCAGTGTTCCTGCTCCAGGACAGGTCCTTTGAGACGTGCACTCCCAGGAACTTGGTGCTGTCTACTCTCTCCACTGCGGTGCTGTTGATGGTCAGAGGGGCATGCTGGGCATCCCTCTTCCTGAAGTCCACAACAATCTCCTTTGTCTTCTCCACGTTGAGAGTGAGATTGTTGTGTCCGCACCACAAGGCCAGGCGGCTCACCTCGTTCCTGTAGTCCGTCTCATCGTTGTTGCTGATGAGACCCACCACTGTTGTGTCGTCCGCAAACTTGATGAAGTGGTTGGAGCTGTATGATGGTGTGCAGTCGTGTGTTAGCAGGGTGAATAGAAGGGGGCTCAGCACACATCCTTGTGGGGCCCCTGTGTTCAATGTGATGGTGCTAGATGTGTTACTCCCGATCCGTACTGTCTGTGGTCTCCCGGTCAGGAAGTCTAGCAGCCAGTTACACATTGAGGTGTTCAGCCCCAGACTGTCCAGTTTAAGGATGAGCTGTTGGGGGATGATGGTGTTAAATGCCGAGCTGAAGTCGATGAACAACATTCTAACATAGGAGTCCTTCGTGTCCAGATGTGTGAGAGCTGTGTGAAGGGCAGAGGAGATGGCATCGTCGGTTGAGCGATTAGGTCGGTATGCAAATTGGAAGGGATCCAGGGAGTCAGGGAGGACAGATGTGATGCTTTTCATGACTAGCCGTTCAAAGCACATCACACATTCGTCAAATACATTCTACAGGACTCGACGTCCGTCAGAAACAAACTTTTTTTTCTGAAAGAGCCGTTCAAAGAGGCGAATATGTTCGCATAAACCATATTACACTCAACATTCACCTCATTCGTCTCAACCCGACAGCTTACCTCTGCTCCACTAACAACAAAAACGCACAATCAGATGCCGTCCCTGCTTCCTACACACATGTAGACGCACTCCAACGTGCGGTCTAATCATATTTCTTCCAATCTAGAAGCAATCAGCGATAATGTTGGCTGCTCCCGAGCGCCTGGACTAAACTGGCAGAGAGGGCGGACACACTCTAATTAAATTAAATGTGTGTGTGGGGGGGGGGAGGACACAAATTAAATGTAGCCTCCATATCAACACTGTTTGACCAGCCAGCAGCAGGAACGATTGGACAGATTTGTCTTGAAGACGTTAAAGGTCAAGACAGGATGGAGCTGCAACGTTACAACGTTCAGTCCAACTCTTCAAACAGCATCAATAATTAACATGAATTTAAACTATACTCTAACTAGTAACACCATGAGCTTGATTTGTCATCCTGTCCGAACGCGAAGAGGAGTCTTGGTACGTCCATGTGAGCTGACGACTTGAAAAGTATGTCAGGTATCACTTTGGTATGTAGCTACATCTGGGTGTAGGAAAAGGTTCCTAACGCCTGGGTGGAAGAACAAACTGCCATCTTGATGATCCATTTTGTTGCTGCATGTAAGAAAATGTACTTTAGTCATAGTTTAGTCCATTACAAGTATTAGAACAAAGTATCGTCAGCGTAAGAAGTGATTAAAAAAATACAAAAGTCTGTGTAAATACAGAGATCCAGGGATGTTTGGCAGTCAGGCAGAAGTCATTGTAAGTAGGCCTGTCACGATAACATTTTTTTCTGGGCGAATAATTGTCTCTGAAATTATTGCAATAAATGATAATATTGTTTGAAATTTGACAATAATTAGTAATTATTGACAATTTTAAGAAGAAATGTTGGTTAATTTTTGTGTGTAGTACCTTTATTTGGCTACTAGATGGCAGTGTAAGGCTGTTTGAGCCGAAGGATGGATAGTCAGGGAGCGAGCAGCGTGTCTGTTTAAGAAAAATGGGAGGGAGGGCCCTTGACGTGACATGGGCTGTCTCTCCTTCTGGTTTTTTGATTCTCAAAATGGCTGACCCTCGATGTGGTTTGAGCTCCGTTCCAGCCCAATAGAGTTCTGTTCCACGTCTTTTTTAATTCTACTCGAAGCTCACATCTGTTCGGCTTTGATTTCTGAGATTTATGAAGGGGCTAGAAGAAGCTTAAAGACGGACTGCTCTGAGCCGCCATTTTACAGAACTCTCCTCCGAATTCGCCGTCTAACATCTTGACCTAAACGAGTCCGGCTAACACCAAGAATGAGCAAAAAACTGAAGAAATGCCATCCAACGGAGAGGAAACTAAGAAAAGACAAATCAGCTTGTTGCGTCGGGCGTGTAAAACGTAAGGCGGACATATTCCGGTAAATTCTCTCTCCGGACGTAAACCTTTTCTCATCCCGCCCATTACTTCTGATCCGCTCAAGATAATTTAATAAAACGTCATACACGCATGCTCCATCACTAGACAAAGTGCCTCGTACACTTTACCACCCCAGCTCCAAGGTCAAAGGTTATACAAGGTCAAAGCTTGTCCGGACCATTGCAATAGGTTGCTGTGCAGTAGTTTATTGACGGGCGAATAATGAACCATAAGACGTATTCATGTGGTCCTGATCTGTGTTGTAACTGTTGAACTTTAACTTTAATAAAACCATTGTTCAGAGTTTTCATATTTTTTTTACATCTACAAGCTCACAACTGATATGGTTTTAACTGTCGAAAGTTTGAAAAAAATTTGGTCTAAAAAAACTGATTAGAGTCGATGGGTGGTCAACGGGCTTCTCCAGAACTTTAAGACGTAACCAAACCCTTGAAGCAGGTGTGTTGGAGCAAGGAAACAGGTTGGACCCATGCTCTGTTTGTCCTCCCTCCATGTTAAACCTTTAACCCTAACCCTAACCCTGTGTGGTGCACGTTGGTTAAAAACACATTTTAATAGCGGTGGCATCAAAACTGCGTCAACGGACGGACCTTAAATGATGATGTTTAGGCTCTAACATTCTGTTTTATAGATCTAAAATCTTATTTTGAAATGTCCGATTAGATGTTAAAACCACCTTAGGACCGACGCCGTAGTTTATCAGTGAATTTTAGTAAATGGATGTTTTTGACCTTCAACTCCATATAATCATCATGAAACTGTTTGTTTTTTGCAGGCGTCTCCTTCGACGCCCCGGAGGAGGACGAGCCTCAGGAACAGTGCAGACGGGTCACCTGGAGTCGCCGTCAACAGCCTGAAACTTTAACCCGTTCAAACGGATCTCCTCTGGCAGCCGATAAACTTCTTTGTCTTTGGAGCACGCCTGGTGAAAGTGGAACGAGTTCAGAACCGGCGAACTCTGAACGAGCACCTTTTATTACACGGGTGGTCCCGTCCATCCGGAACCTGTCTGTTGTCCCACCCATAACTTCTGATCAGCTTCAGACAATTTACATGTGATAAACATACGCATCGTCGCTACACAGTGTCTCTCATACACTTTTTGCCTCAGCTCCAAGGTCATAAATCAAGATCAAAGTTAAAACAAGCTTTTCCTGCCCCTAACATCCGCTCCGCTCCAAATAGTTTAACTACATGCACATATGCATAATCGCTAGTTAGAGTGACACAAAATTATTCAATTGACTAGCTTTACGTTTAAAGCTGTACTATGTAACTTTGTAATGTAGTCTGTAACTTTTCTAACAATATATTTTTAACATATTTCTTCACTCTGTCACTATCTACTGACAGACTGATGTTAGACAAAGTAATCTCTGAAAAAAACTATAGTCCCCTTGCTTCTCTATCAGCATTTATAAAAACACTAAAAACACAGAGTGACCCGGACAATGACCAGCCAATAAAAACAGAGTTGTTTGTCACGCCCCAACCCACGCCCCCGCCTGTCCCAGCCTCAGCGCCGCGCACATTCTCATTCAAAGGATTGCAAAGCGATGCAGGACTGTTTTGTATGTGACACAAATGTATTAAATATCCCTTCTTCATCCCAGAGCTGGACTTTTATTTTGTTTTTTTGCCAAAAGTCAAGTGATCGCTTCATCCTCCACTCACAGGAATGAGGAAATTGATTTGTCACGACTCACGAGCGAAATAAATCATGTCCAAAGTGGCTGGTGAAGCTCTGCTGATTGCAGGTCTTTTTGTGTTGTTGGACGAGTGATTCATGGTTTTATTATATTTTTAGGACATTATATTATCATATAATCACATAACTTCGGAGCGCAGAGACAGGACATGTAGTGGGGGCGTAACATTCCAGACATTCCAGACATCGACTGACAGACATGAGGAAGTCACGAGCGAATTAAATCATGTCCAACGTTGCTTCGTGAAGCTCTGCTGATTTCTGCTGGTTTTTGTGTTGTAGGACCAGTGATTCATGGTTTTATAATATTTTTAAAATGTTTTATTAACATATAATCACAGAAATTTGCAGCGCAGACAGGACATGTAGTGGGGGCGGAGCATTGCATTCCTGCACTGACAGAAAGAGGAAGTCACGAGCGAATTAAATCATGTTCAACGTTGCTTCGTGAAGCTCTGATGATTTCTGCTGGTTTTTGTGTTGTTGGACAAGTGCTCTATGGTTTTATTATATTTTTAAAACGATTTACTGTATTAACATATAATCACAGAATATTGAAGCGCTCCGAGCAGCCACACAGCAGGGGGCGGAGCAGAACTCAAGTTCAACAGAGAACGGACTGTCTGGCTCCCCATCAGAATCATATATGGCTCTGAGGGGAGGGAGCAGAATGATTTTACATGCTGGAAATTTTTCTAAGTCCCAGCAGCCAGCAGAAACTACATAGTTCACCTTTAAGGTCACAAATGAAGGTCAAAGTTAAGGTCAAGGTTTCTGCTGTCTGGGTCAAGTGTGGGTCTGCAGGTTCGAACGGTGCGCAAGGTTCCTGGTTCTAGGCAGGGAGGGGGCTCCGGCTGGGGTTTTACCCGAGTATGGAGTACCGAAGGCGGGCATGTTTGGCACTGGGGGTCCGCCGGTTCTGGACCTCCAGGGTGCAGGTGGAGGATCTGCAGCCAGGACCAAGCGCTCCCTCCCTGGGTGAAGTCCCTAACCCTAACCCTATACCTTGAGATCAACTCATTAATTTAATAAAGATTTAAAAGCATATGCATCAATATACAAAGGGTTGCATACACTTTATATCAGCCAGGTTCAAGATCACAAATCAAGGTCATAGTTAATACAAGGTCGTTATTTTCCTGCCCATAACATCTGATCTGCTCCAAATAATTTGACAAAACTACATACACGTATGGATTATCACTAGTCAGAGTGCCACATAATATTTTCATTGCCTTAGTTCTATTGTAAAGGTCACAAATGAAAGTCAAAGTTACGGTCAAGGCCTCTGCTGTCTGGGTCAGACCTTCAGATCAACTCAAGATAATTTCATAAAATTACTGAGACTGAGAGAAACGCAATTTCAATCCTGTGTATGTCCTGTACATATTGCAGTTCTGACAATAAAGTTGACTTTGACTTTGAGTAAAACTTTAAACGCATACACATCAATATGCAAAGGGTCACATACACTTTATATCACCCCAGGTTCAAGGTCCCAAATCAAGGTCAAAGTTAATACAAGGTCGTACTTTTCCTGCCCACAACAGTTGATCTGCTCCAAATAATTTGACAAAACTACATGCACATATGCATTTTCACTAGATGGGGTGTCACATAATATTTTATTGCCCTACCTCTATGGTCAAAGTCACAAATTAAGGTCAAAAGTTAAGGTTTCGGCTGTCTGGGTCATACCTTCAGATCAACTCAATAATTTAATAAAGATTTAAATGCATATGTGTCAATAGACAGTCATGTACACATTATATCACCCCAGATTCAAGGTCACAAATCAAGGTCAAAGTTTAGGTCAAGGTCTCTTCTGTATGGGTCACACATTCGGATCAACTCGAGATAATCTAACTAAGCTTAGCATATGCATCAATATACAAAGGGTCACATTTTATACCACCCCAGGTTCAAGGTCACATATCAGGGTCAAAGTTAATACAGTACAAGGTTGTAATTTTCCTGCCCATGATATCTGATCTGCTCCAAATAATTTAACAAAACTATATGCACATATGCATTATCACTAGACAGAATGCCACATAACATTTTCATTGCCCTAGCTCTATGATCAAGGTCACAAATGAAAGTCATAGTTAAGGTCAAGGTTTCTACTGTCTGGGTCATACCTTCAGATCAACTCGATAATTTAATGAGGCTTTAAATACATACTCATCAATATACAAAGGGTCACATCACATGCAGTTTATACCATCCTGGGTTCAAGGTCACAAATCAAGGTCAAAGTTAAGTTCACAGTTTCTACTGTCTGGGTCATAACTTCTGATCAACTTGAGATAATTTAATGCAGCTTTAAATGCATGCATTAATACATCAATATACAAAGTGTCACTTACACTATTTCACCCCAGATTCAAGGTCACAAATCAAGGTCAGAATAAGGTCATAATATTTGCTGTGTGGGCCATGAGTTCTGATCCACTCAAGAAAATTAAACAAAACTTGATACATGTTTGCATCATCACTAGACTGAGTGTGACACACTTTTCATCACCCCAGCCTTTAAATCAAGGTCAAATGTTCAACACGGTCTTTAGATGACAGCAGTCTAGCTGGTGGTTCCATGTTCCAGCAGATCATCAGGTAACGTTAAGGTTTTGGTTTTTTGGTCCTTTCACAGTAATAAACCAAAACATCTCAATCTGCTCAAACAAGGTAAATATATTTATAGTTTTGAACCAATACCTCTCAACCGAACTGAGCCTCCAACGGTTTTAAATGATCGAGCAGATAAGCTACGAGTTACGGATTATTTGAACATTTTCTGACTTTATAAGAGTTTATAAAGGTTCATAAGGCTTTATAAAGGTTTATAAGGATTTATGAAGGTTTATAAGGGTTTTTAAGTGTTTATAAAGTTTTATAAGGATTTCTAAAGGTTTATAAGGATCTACAACGGTTATTAAAGGTTTATAAAAATGTATAAAGGCTTATGAGGGTTTTTAAGGGTTTATAAAGTTTTATAAAGATTTATAAAGGTTTTTAAGGGTTTAAAAAGTTTTATAAGGATTTATAAAGGCTTATAATAATAATAATAATAATAATAATGTCTATTCCTGTCATCTGCGTATGTTCCCATACACAGACGAAATTCGTCTCTGCATTTAACCCAACCACCTACCAGGTGGTGCAGTGAGCAGCCCGAAAACGCCCGGGGAGCTGGAGAAATAGGTGTGCACTCATAGACACCCCAAGGTGGGTAGTGGCCGGGGCACGAACCCACGTCCTTCGGGTCCCAAAAAGCTTTATAAGGGTTGGTTTATAAAGGTTTATAACGATTTATAAATGTTTATAAGAGTTTTTAAGGGTTCATAAAGTTTTGTAAGGGTTTATAAGGATTTATAAAGCTTTATAAGAATTTATAAAGCTTTATAAGGGTTTATAGAGGTTTATTATGGTTTATAATGATTTCTAAAGCTTTATAAGGATTTACAAAGTTTTTTAAGTGTTTATAAGGATTTGTAAGGGTTTATAGAGTTTTGTAAGGGTTTATAAGGATTTATTAGGGTTTATAATGCTTTATAAGGGTTTATAAAGCTTTATAAGGATTTATAAAGGTTTATAAGGATTTAAAACGTTTTTTAAGTGTTTATAAGGATTTATAAGGGTTCATGAGGATTTATAAAGGTTTAAAACGATTTATAAAGCTTTATAAGAGTTTATTAAGGCTTATAAGGATTTATAAGGGTTTTTAAGGATTTATAAAGCTTTACAAGGGTTTATAAAGGCTTATAAGGATTTATGAGGGTTTTTAAGGGTTTATAAAGGTTTATAAGGGTTTATAAAGGCTTATAAGGGTTTATAAGGGTTTATGAGGATTTATAAAGCTTTATAAGGGTTTGTAAAGGCTTATAAGGATTTATAAGGGTTTTTAAGGGTTTGTAAAGGTTTATAAGGGTTTATAAAGGCTTATAAGGATTTATAAGGGTTTTTAAGGGTTTGTAAAGGTTTATAAGGGTTTATAAAGGTTTATAAGGATTTATAAGGGTTTATAAGAGTTTATAGAGGTTTATAAAGGTTTATAACGATTTAAAAAGGTTTATAAGAGTTTTTAAGGGTTTATAAAGTTTTGTATGGGTTTATAAGGATTTATAAAGCTTTATACGGGTTTATAGAGGTTTATAAAGGTTTATAATGATTTATAAAGGTTTATAAGGATTTATAAAGTTTTTTAAGTGTTTACAAGGATTTATAAGTGTTTATAAAGTTTTGTAAGGTTTACAAGGATTTATTAGGGTTTATAATGATTTATAAAGCTTTATAAGAGTTTATAAAGGTTTATAAGGATTTAAAACGTTTTAAGTGTTTATAAGGATTTATAAAGTTTTATAAAGCTTTATAGGGGTTTATGAGGATTTATAAAGGTTTATAATGATTTATAAAGCTTTATAAGGGTTTATAATGATTTTAAATGGCTTTTAAGTGTTTATAAAGGCTTATAATTATTTATAAGGGTTTTTAAAGGTTTATAAGGGTTAGGGCTCAGCATCGACAGTATGTATAGCTTGTCACCAACAGAAAACGATCAAAAAGTCAGTGACGGCGTCTTCTTCAAGTTCAGTCAACTTTTCCCGAAGACAGCGTTCACCTGAAGTAAAAAATAGATCAAAGCATCCGGAGCCAAAACCGGAAGTAGGCTGCGATGTAACGGAGCCGATGGCCGTCACAGCTGTGTCTCTTTTTCTGTCCAGGTGTCACGCCGAGCCGAACCTCGGCTGTCAGCTCCCAAAGGTCACCCTGCTCCAGACAGTGTGGTGAGATGTCGCCAAGACAACCCGATCCTCCGGAAAACGTCCGTCTCACGACTGAGCCCGTCTATTTCTCCGAGTTGCTGCTCAGATAATTTGATCGATGAGAAATATTTAGGGTTGTTGCTAACGGAGCGATAATCCAGGCCGGTGTGGTTCAAACGGACGGGAAGCGACCTGAGGAGAACCAGGAAACCCAACAGCAGATGTTCCTCATCACCTCTACACGTTTACTGTCCTCAGGCTACACGGAGTTGACGGCTCCAATGAAAGGAATGTGTATCACCCGCTGCCTGCCCTGACAGTTATCATTGACAGATGATAGACGGGTGTCCATCTTAGGTCGTGTTAGTAACGCCATCCAGAATTTTTTAAAGGTCATGTGGGGCCACCAACGCTATGGAAGAATGTTAGGAGGTCTACAATGCTGCTGCCGAAAACTTTGAAGATATACGAGTTCAAAAGTTGTTTATTATTAGTATTAATAGTTACTTTCCTGGTAATATCACTGATCATGTGGTGAACAGAATCAGAACATCTGGAAGATCCACATCAGTCCATCTTTATAGGTCATACCTTTACATACAAATGTAAGGCTGCTACCCTTACATGATGCCTTCTGTCCTTTTTCCAATTAAATAATCCAAATTCTATGTCTTTACTGGTAATTTGAAGAAAACTTTAATAAAGAACAGATTTTTTTTCTTCTTGTTGCCGTGAATAAAAAAAAACGGTGAACAAAAGGTAAATAAAGGGAGAACTTTTCAACTTACACTGACCTGGCAAACGTCGACTTGAGGACAGTTTTAGACCAGTTGTCTTCATTCAGCGGAACATGCTCAACTCACATTTTACATTTTATGTACAGTATTTAATTGTAATAATAGCTAAAAATATATGTTTTTTATGTCTATATAATGTTTTACTAATCCTAAATAGACAGTAGCTGGAAGAAAGTGGAGGGTGCCCCCCTGCCCTCCCCCTTAGTGGCATCCCTGCTCTGACTGTGTTCAAGATGACTCACAGCTACCACTCAAAGTGTGAAGTTTAATGTTTCATCAGAATTCATCCACAGCTTCATTAAATATTTTGCTATTTTTGTTTATGAGTTGTTTGTTAGAAATATTTATATTTTCTGTTTAAAAACATTTCCATGTTTATTTGAATTTTTCATATCTGTGATAAAAAAAATTTAAACCGAAAACGCTTCTCGCTCTAGTGAAAATATTGCATAATTTTCATTGAATGGGAAGAAAAAAATCAGATGTGTCCGGTTTAGTTGGCAAAAATTATGAAATTATAAACAAAACCCCGCATGAATTTAGATTAAATTAATCCCAAAACAATAATTTAATGACAAAATCGTTAGAAGCGTCAAAACATGAACCAAAAACTGAACGAGTGCAGATTTTCAGAGCTGCAGAGGATTTTCAAACATCCTGGTTTTATTTTTTAATGGTATAAATAAAACATTGTGCATCTAATAATAATAATCAGTAAAGTAGGGTTTGATCCCAACAGAACCGGATCATTTATTTTAAATATATGAAAAACTTTTATAAAACCACACACAAATAGATGCAGGGATGTACAGTATATGTAGATATTGTATGTAGATGTTTATGTGACTGCATATGCATGTGTATACTGTATATGTATGTATATATCAGTAGGTATAAGTATATATATTTATAGAAAGCTACTGCAAAGTCATGAATATTCTAAGTCTTTAACGTATATTGTTGCCGTGTTCTGTCATGTTCTTTGCAGGTTTGCAGACGGCGGTCGGGTGTGTTTGCCTTGAGCTCTTTTTGTGTATATTTGTTATACTTTGTAGTCTTGTTTTCTATCTTGCCTTTCTTTCTATCCTATGAAAAATAAAATAAAATTTATAATGGTGTGAAAAGGATGGCTGTAAGGTGAGAAGGGAGGCCATCTATAAAAGGAAATTATAATATATATATGTATGTATATATATATATATGTATATATATGTATATATATATA
>JBBPBX010011827.1:0-15504 GCA_038048925.1 Garcialebias charrua
TTGATCGTACAGAGGGCAAAATTATCGTACAAATACGAAAATTATCGTACAGCTGGCAACATTGAGCCTGAGTATAATGGAGACCCCTGATGGACGAAAAAAGGTACTGCAGACAGGAGCATAATAATTTCTAGAAAAAACCAAAAACAGGTCGGAGTCACTTTATTTTTTAATTTAGTCATCCAGTTGGGTTATTCGTTCTGAAACATTTAATAAAAGTAAAGGGGTGCAGGTACAGAGTTTAATAACTGTTTGGAGTCAGATGAATAAGAGAAGAGGACAGATTGGGGTTTGAAGAATAAATAATAATAATAATAATAGTAATGAATTCAATTTATAACGCACTTTTCATTAATGGAAATCTCAAAGTGCTAAGGAGGGAGTAGCCCTCACAGACAGGTCTTAAATGAATACATATTTATAGATGTGGAAAATGGATTTAAAATTCATTCATTTCTAAATTTTGATGCACTTTTAACATGCAGGAAAGGGTTTTAACAGAACTGTTTTTTTGTATGTCCAGAAGCTCAGATTTAGCTTTTTTAGATTTCTCTACATGGATTATGGAGCATGCATCAGGGTATTTAACAAAACAGTTTGTTGAATAAATGTTTTAAAACGTGCAATCACTGATCATTTCTTTAATATGTAATGCACTTAAATGTTAAACTGAGTACAAATGTAAAAGGACAATTAATTTAATGTTAATATTTTTATAATTTCTTTATTCTTTGCACTAATATAAAGACAAAAGTGGACTTTTGGAATGAGTATTCTGGTCTGACCCCCTTGAGATCAGATTAAGCTGTATGCGGCCCCTAGATCAAAATGAGTTTGACACCCCTGGATTAATAGTTATATACCTGGAACAACAGGCCAAAATGAAAGAGCCCATATTTTTACTTTGAATAAATGAGCCACTGAGCTTAATAATTTCAAATTGACAATTTAGGAGGGCATGAAAATATACACGATACATAAATAAATCCAACAAGAAGGCAGGTCTTAGGAGGCTCAAGGAATTTGCTAATTATCATAGACTGTATACTAGCAAGGGGGTCTTAGAAGACCGTAAATTATATTTTCTGAAATAAAAGTAGGCTACAGTATTTTTTGATTTCAGGGTTAAATTGATTATTTCACTTTTAGGTAAACTAATGTTTTGGATCTGTTGTGCAGATCAGATTAAAAGATGCCTCCGTCGAAGGTTCCATAATAAAGATTGTTAACAGAAAATTAATTTGATCCTGGTCTGTTAATGATTTTTTTTAAATTTTTTAGTTTTTCAATTTTTTAAATAGCCTCATTGAACAGTGTTGATGGAACAAGAGTGAGTCTTATGAATCCCACCTCATCTATACAGAACACATAATGGTAAATATGCATTAGGATAGGCCTCTGTCAAAACACATGCAGCATCTGACTTTTGAATCTCAGCTACTGTGGTTATTGATCAGATCGGATCAGATTTAATATGAAGGTGTGTCCAGAAACTGACTCGCTGTGACTTCACTGGGAAGAACAAACTCATATGCAACCTTGCTCAAGAACTTTGAGGGGCATACGCAAGGAACGACTGAAAACAACAAAGGCACCGAAAGAACAAAAGACTGTCCACAAAAACTTTCAGCCGAGCAGAGGCAAAGACTTTCTCAAAGAACTGTCGAAACATGGTCATCAGACACAAATGGCCAGGATATACGGTCCGGATTTGGGGGTCCGGACGAGAATCAGAACCCAGTGAACGTCTCACTGGGGGCTGGAACAAGAGAAAGCTGAACACGTTCTCCAAACAGACAAGAGAACAAATGGTCCTGAAGTCACTCATACCAGCAAAGGCCACACCCCATATTGATCTGTGAGGATCTGTCGTTGATCTTAGTGGCCGGGATCAAAACTACAGCTGCTATGATAAATTTTTAATAAAACACATAGGCACATTAGGGCCTGCCAGCGCAGGCCTCATGATTCTCAGTTATACTATGCTCAGGTGGATCTGACGACTTGCTTTTTCTGGTTCTTGTAACTGTGGTGAAGCTGAAGGGGAGCAAGGGAAATGATCCTAGCTCCTGGCCCCAAAACGAGTTAACTTTTATATTTTTGTTTTTGCAGTTATCCTTGGCGGAGTGCATGTTGGGATTCTGATGTGTCACAAGGGGTACATTTTGGTAAATGATTATAATTTTAAAGAAAATGAGATGATATCGTAGATTACTGTTAGCTATATGGTTGTGAAAACCAAATTACTGGTGGCAATAGGCAGAGGTTTAGGAAACATCTGACACTAGTGCTAAGGTTAAAGGATGGTAAATTTAGACACAATTTCCAATTTATTAACCAAATAACTTTGGCATAATTGAAACAAGGTAGAGTTTTGTTTCAAAAGGGGGTTAAGAGGTTGACAGATGTTTCTAAAAATAGAAAGGTTGAAATTGGTCCCTAGAAATAACTAGATTGTAAATGTTTCCTAGAAACAACTAGGCCGAAAATGTTCCTAGAAATAACTAATTAACTAAAAGATGGTAAATACATTTTAGTATACAAAGAATAATAAGGATAACTGATAAATTGGCGTTATAAACAAAGTTCACTTGCGTTGATATTGAGGCGGCATCAGTCTTGAACGTTTTTTAATCATGTCATGGAGGAAGGAGTATTGATGCAAGCATATTTCAAATGAGCAATTAACAACACTGTTTTTTCCCCTCTGTGAAATGTGTGTGAAGCAGGATGGGGACGCCCCTTGGAAATGATTCCTGCCTGCAGGCTCGAACCATTCAAACCTGAAGTGGACCTGATCAGAGGATGTTTAGAAATATGATGGTTCTGTAAAATTATAGCAATTGACTTGACTAGACGACATGTGACTTATTGACTCAGGAAAAAGGTGTACAATGTTTTGTGAATTATGCTCTGCCGCCGCTTGCTATGTTATTTTTTAATTATGCTCTGCCGCCGCTTGTGATGTTATTGTTATGTGTGTAATTTCTGCTATAAGCTGAGCGAAAAGGTACAGTATTTTTTGTAAGTATGAACCGCCTTAAAACTACTCATAATTAACCCTAATGAAGATTAAGCCTCTTCCAAACCAACTAACATGCATGATTCATTCTTTGTACTACAGATTTATAATTGATTGGGTGTTGTTTGTTGTGGCACATTCTGTTCGTGATAGGTGGTTCCTGGAAATGCTCCAGCTGAGGGAGTTTTCTCAACGGAGTCCCGGGGAGGCAAGACCAGACAGCCCTGGTCAAGTACGGACCCGTGTGGGGTCGCTGAACGCACACCACAGGCAGTGCGTGTCAATGCCAGGGGATCCACACGGTTCAGTGTGCTCCAGCCCGTGAACCAGGAAGGAGCTAAAGGATTGGGCTGGACAACAAGAGGAGCTCGCATTCGAACTCTCATGCCTTGATAGACCCAAAGTAGTTGAATAAAGTTGCGTGCAATGCCGGGGGTCTGCCCTGAGCAACGCCAAGGGAATGCCCCTGAGGAGACAACTGCCTGATGCGGAGGAGGAACTTGGGAACTTAAGGTTCATAATTCTGCAATATCCTAAGCACTTACTATTATTATTGTTCATAGTTTGCATATATTTCCTTATATTCTACAATTTGCATATTAACAAATTGAGTCAAAATGTGGTGGCCAGACAAGAGGGCATAACTTGGAGGATTTTGAAAAAACTGATTGAATATTGTGTATATATGCATTAAACTACATTGTGTGTTGTGTGATTTTATTTCTTTTGTGATGGACCTCAGCAGAATGAGGTCCAAAGGGGGATTGTTGTGAAATGAAAATATATGTATCTTTGTGTTTTCTTTTATTATGAAGGAGTCTTCACACGGCGTTCAAAATGATCAAATTTCTCTCATAGAATGGTAAGGGTTTCCTGAGAGGAGACAGAATAGTGAGCATGTGCTCATGTGAGGCTTTGGGACTTAAGGAATGCTTGAAAGTGGATCTTTTCTTGTCTCTGAGAGGTTTATGGCAGTGCCTTTTGTCAGTTTTATGACTTCACAGATTTTATGACTGGCAAGGAGACACTGGTCTCTTTGTTCTGGGTGTAAGCCACACTTCCCCCATCAGCCTCATGTGAAGAAAGGTGTCCAGCTCTGAAAACTGTGTTCACTTGAAGGCGCAGAGAACATGGTTGCATAAAACGTAGTAAAACAATTAATACCTTGATCATAAAGCACTTGTGCATTAATTATATAATAGTTGTGAAGTAGTTTTCAATCAGATTAAAAGTAGAACTGTGTAAAGTCAGCCTGTATAAATAAAGGTTGAATGAATGAATATTATCCTTCACTCTTTTACCAAAAAAGAGTTCAGCCAGCTGAAAAAACAAATGGTATTTCCTCTATCAGTTAAGGGGGAGGGAAAATGCCCCCACCAGAGAGAGACAAAGAGGGTCTCTGTGATTGGTGGAAGGCAGGAAATATCCTGCAGGAGTATATAAACTTGGGTATCCTCCTCCAGGGAGAACGCAGAAAGGCCCCGGGGTGAAGAGACTTGGATTCAGACTAATCAGGTTGTATGAGGTCTTCCTTGAAACACATAAAATGTCTTTTCTTCCACCCATTCTCCCCCCACTGTCTCCTTGGCTCTCTTTTGAACAAATGTAATGACTTTTAAGAATAGCATAAATGTATTCTGTGACTTTTAACTTATGATCAATTAAACTGGTTTGGAACTTTAAATGAGCGTCTGTCGTGTGTAAGTGTATCTCTCCTTCCTGTTCCAAAGTGAACCAAAAAACGAATTCTGGGATGGATAGAATCTTACGTCAACACAGGCTAGAAGTACATGTCCTTGTAAGTTTATAACCTCATCCCTAATTCCTGGTGCTTATTTGTGTCTCGACTGTCACTAAACCTCAGTAGTAAAAACAAAACACAAAGCCAGTCCAATGGAGGAAAACACTGCAAATGTCTGTATGGCATTTTTATTTACAGCGATATTCATAGCTGCCTGTTGCGCAACTTGGATGTATCTCATTTGTAATGGTAAAAAGAATGCAGAGCACAAAGTTTGTCATTGTCTATGGAAATATCATTGATGACAATACAAATTTATTTATTTTGTGTTTGCTATGCTTTAGTAATTCATAAGGCTGTAGTAGCTTTGTCTGTCAGAGCCATGGCCTTGTCATTATGAGTCTGTTGTTTGAGCCCGGTTGCAACATTAAGGGCATCGGGCATAAAACAATTACTAGATTTTGTGAGTTCACTCACAGTGGCAACCCTTGCAGAAGTGAGAAGCCAAAAGATAAACAGCAACAACATCGTCTTTTATCAGCAACTAAAAAATATGAACACATAACCCCTGTCCTGGCTTCCCTACACTGGCTCCCTGTCCACTTCCGGATTGATTTTAAGATTTTATTGCTTATTTTTAAAATCTTAAAAGGTCTGGCCCCGTCATATTTATGTGATCTTATCACTCCAGTAAGAGCACTCCGGTCTACCAATCAGTTCCTCTTAGATGTCCCCAGATCCAGAATGAAATCCAGAGGTGATCGGGCTTTTGCGGTTGCTGCTCTAAAACTGTGGAACTGTCTACCCGAGAATTTAAAGACCGCTCAGACTGTTGAGACTTTTAAATCTTTGCTCAAGACGTATCTGTTTTCCTTGGCATTTGATCCACGCAGAGTCTGAGAACAAATTTTGAGCTGATTTTATTGTTGTTGTGTGTTGTATTATTGTTAACGTTATTATGTTTCAGTGGCACTAGATGCATTTTACTCTTTTATTTTTATTTTTATCTGTCTTAACTGTAAAGCACTTTGGTCAGCTTCTGTTGTTTTTATGTGCTATATAAATAAATTGACATTGACATTAACATGCTGTACAGGTTCATAAGAAAGACAAGGTCACAAGGACAAACCCTTCATTTCCTCCATGTTTAAGTCATTATCCCCACCAGTACCTCAAGCTGTGGAGTCAAATGTGTCCATGTTTTAAACCCGAGGGCAGCTGTGGCTGAGTGGTTAGAGCAGTCGTCATTCAATGCAAGAGTTGGGGGTAAGAATCCACCAGCAGTTGCATGCCAAAGTGTCCCTGGGCAAGACACTGAATCCTTCGTTGCCTCCAATGTGTGTCCCATCGATGTATGAATGTGATAAAGCTCTGATTAGTCTCTTTACAATGATTTGTTCTGTTAGCTTTGTACAGATCTAGTAGATTGCTGTATGAATGGGTAAATGAGGGCACAGATTGTAGTGTAAAGCACCTTTGAGTGTCTCAATAAGATATACAGGTGCTATATAAGTACCGTACAGTCCATTTACCTGTAAAAACATTGGTTGTTGTAACGCCAAATTTACACTACATGCGTTCCGGCTCCGCCCCGCTCCGGTCCGACCTCCGCAGCAAATACGCACCCATTATAATCAATGACAGAGTTTACACTGGCTCCGCACGGCGGCAGCGAGCGGCGGAGAGCGGACGGCAGTCCGTCAAAATTAGAAATATTTCTATTTCTGCCGGACACCGGAGCTGTGCCGGAGTCAACTTTCAAAGATTACGTCGCACCAACAGGAAAAGGAACGAGCACAACTTCCGTATTTACAAAATAAAATCACCACGGGCGGACTAATCCTAGCTCTATACGGATTTATTTGTACAAAAATGCTGTCAAACTATCATTTATGACTACGCCTACAAACGCAATACAAGAAATAAATAAATAAATAAAGTATTTTATTCTGAAATGTAATACATCACTTCCTGTTGCTCAAACCATGTCCTGTCGCTCATTTACGAGAGAAGATCAACAACCAAACAGCGAGGCTGTCTCTACTGTTGTTCTCCTTCTTCCACCGAATGAATTGTTTTGTTCTGACTTCATTATTTATCACTTGATTTATCGCGCGATCTCGAATTCCCGCGCATGCGTCTCAGAGCAGCGCATCCAGGCGGACCTGAGCTGAGCGGAGCTAGTGTAAACTGGACTTTGAGATGCTCAGCTGCGACCTGCGGAGCGGGGCGGAGCCGGAACGCATGTAGTGTAAATGTGGCGTAACAGTTGTTTGAACTGAGGGAATAGGCTGTTGATGCTCACAGTAAATCAAGCAAATATTCTTAAAGCTCCTATTCAGGATTAGTAATAATTTATTTGCAATATAGCTGAGATTGATCACCCAAAACAAAACAAAAAAATTGCTGTTAAATGGTCTCACATTGATTTCTAGTTTTATATTTGGTTATTCTACTTTTTCTTTCTCTGTCTTTAACTGCACAACAATCATTTTTCTAATCTTCTGTAGAAAATTTATAAAATTTTATTTTCCAAGAAATTTTATTTTATAATGAGCCTGTGAAGCTTTATTTTTATAATTTGATTTTGTATTTTTAATATAAAAAGGGTCAAAATATATTACATTAACTGAAGAAGGGGATAGGGGCTGAGTCTGCACTGTGGTTTACTTTCACATTTGAATTTTGTTAAATTATGTTGTACTTCCTACGAGAACTCTGAAATGCTGCCGGCGGAACATTTGTCACAGAAATGTGTGGAACGTTAGTTTTCAATGTTCATATTGATGTCTAGATCAATTTGCAGCTCTGTGTGTGCGAATAGTTTCCATAGACTGGTAAATGGAATTGCTTTCCTGCAAGTGTTTCTTGCTGATAAAGCTGACAGGGTTACTTTTAGCAGCAAATAGTCCATTCATGCCCAAACCTCTGCAGAGCCAAGTCTGCCTGAACTGCCAACATCCAGACAGTGGTGAATGGAGACCAGCAGATGGACGTTAATGAGCAGGATCCACAAATGGAGGCATTGCAGATGGTAATGTATATCTGCAATTTTGAGTTTGTGATTACACTCATGTTTAGAGATATTTATCGAGGGAATTTATTTTTTGCCGTGCTTGCGTGTGTTGTTTGTGTTTGTCTGTTACAACAATATCCCATGAACCACTGGACAAATTTGAATAAAAATTTCAGAAAAGTATACAGTAATTGGATGCACATGCACAGTTGTGGAGTCAACCAGTATTCAGGATGACTGCCAAGAAAAAACTAAAATGGCTACGTTTTATATATTTTAGTCAGTTTTAGAAAGCTATTGAGAATTTAGATCAAATTTGTTGTAGTGATAGCTGGTAGCCTCAGCACATTTTCAGAATACCAAAAGATTGCACATCATTTGATTTAAAAACATTTTGTTTGGAGTCCGCTCTGTCTGTTAGCAAAATATTTCATGAACCACTGGAGTGATTATAATACAACGTTAAAGTAATAATTGTTGAATGACCTCAACTGATTGACTTTTGGAGCTAACCCATTTAAAGAAAACAGCCATAAACAATGGACCTTAGAAACTCCAAAAATGGCTCTAATCAGTAAACTGTACAGGTTTTGAAATAAAATTGAATGTAGTCAAAGCTGGCTGTCATTTTAAACATGTATTTCAGAGTGTAAGATTGTTCAAGATATTACCAAAACTGTTGTACAAGTTGTTTGATGTTTTGTAATAGCACGAACAACTGAATTTATTGATTTATGTGGACATTTTTAATCTCTCCTCGTTATATGGATTGACCATATTTCCATTGTCACTAATCAGGCAGAGAGGGATTAAATAATTGACAACCGTTGTTGGAAATCCACAACACTGAATTTTTTAAAATGTCTGACATGCTGTTATTTTATAGCTCATTTTGATAAAAAAAAAGATTATGCTGATATTTTTACACCTAATTGCAAGAAATGTCAGGTCTCTCTTCTTGTAAAATGATCACATTGTTACTCTAATTAAGATGGATCGTTTTCTAATACAGACATAAAACAAAAAGCTTGCTAATTTATATATTAGTTATGCACTGAAGACAAATTTGCTTTGCATTTAAACATATTCATATTTGCAAGATTTTGGTATGGAACTGAAAACAGGGATGATCAATATACTTATAATGTTATAACTTATAATGTTAACTTATAGGAAACAATAAATGTGAACATTTTCATCAGTCAGTACTGATAAAATATGACATGAACACTTAAATTGATCATAAAAATGTTTTACAGTTGTTGTTTTTTAAAATTAATATAGCTTCACCACTCCTGAACCCACTGTTTAAATTAATACATTTTATTTTGTTTGTGGGAGTTCCAAAATTTAGCTATTTACTGTTTTATTATACTTGTTCATTTATATGGAACTTTTTGTAAGCAATTGGCGGCCATACGGTATCGTCTCCATATGTCCATAAACTTTCCTTTGTCCTGCCCATAACTTCTGATCCCCTCAAGATAATAATGAAACTTCATACACTTATGCATCATTACTAAACTGAGTATTTCATACACTTCTTGTCACTCCAGCTGTAAGGTCATGGTCATAAGGTCAAAAGTTAAACAATACTGTATCTTGTTGAGCCATTGCTTGTTTTATAATAGTTTGTTGATGGGTGTATAAAGTGCTGTATGCGGTACTCTTGTTCACTTCTTGTTAGAAACTGTCAAGGTGGAGGAAACTAAACTGACCTTGGTGTCAGATCATGGCTGAGACTTCAGTCAAGTGTGGGAGGCAAGAGATTCATGCAGAATTTATTATGCTTTCTTCTTCACCTCCCCTTCTTTTTGGCACCGATGCAGAGATATAGATCCTTGTGTCTTATAGATTCTCTGTTCAGGATAGCAACCAGACTGCACAGCAGCTAAATATTAATGTTCATCATAAAATATAAATTCTGCAGTTGAAGTTGTCAGATTTGAGCATGAGCCCATAATAAAGCGGACACAAGATTTATACGAAATATATACAGTATATATTTTTATTTTTGGTAAAATTCCAGTTATTAGGCAGTGTCTTACATTTTTAAAACATTTGGTAAATAATAATCTCAGAAATTTGGTTGTTGTCTTTGAGCTCTTTATCTTTGAACAGTCATTGTAAATTGTTAGTTCGAAATAGTTTTTACCACTTAAGAAACATTTCTAAACTACGATGTATTGTATCACAGAAGGAACTAGAGATGATTGTTCATGCTTTTATTTCATCTTGGTTTGATTACTGTAACAGCCTTTTAATGGTCTGAATAAATCTTCCCTAGCTCACCTACAATCTGTGCAGAATGCTGCAGCAAGGCTGCTAACTAGAAGAGCCCACATAACTCCTGTTCTGGCCTCTTTACATTGGCTCCCACATGCATTTCAGGAGTCATTTAAAAAAATTGGTCCTAACTTTCAGGGCACTTCAGGCTCCCAAATATTTACTGGACCTTTTAAAGCCTCTTTGTCCCATCAGGACTTTGAGCTCTTCAAATCTAATGTTGCTGATGGTACCAAGAACTTACTTTAAAACACATGGAGACAGAGCGTTCCAAGTGGTGGCCCCGAGGCTTTGGAACGCTCTCTCTGTCACTGCGCTGCTCAGATTCCATTGACATAAAAAAAAATATCTTAAGACTTATTTATTCAAACTGGCTTTTAGTTAAATTTTGTTTAAAAAAATTGTGTGATGTTATTGTCTGTGATAGGTGCTATATAAATAAAGATTACTTAGATATTTTTAATTAAATGCATTTAGTTGATTATTGGGTTGTTAATAAAATTACGTTCACATTTGCAACAGTACAGTATTGATGCCAACACCCATTTGACCCATCTTTGTTTCCTACAGTTGACACAAAACATTGCACAGCAGTATTGCAGACACACAGCCCTCTCCCATCATTAGCAGCTAAAATGGGACCTTTAGCTGAAGTTCACAACTCTGAGCTTATGGTTCATCATCCATCCAATGAATACTGTATTTTCATTTCATTTTATCAGTGCTTCACATTAAGATCATATTGTCAAAGTTTTAATTTGGCAGACTAAATTTACAGTTATAGACACACCAACACTACTTTGAAGCATGATTTAAATCCTGTAGTTAGGGTCAGCTTGGGTTTCCTAAGATATCAAACCAACCATCAAACCATATTTTACCAATGCCAATCTGTTCCTGTTTTTAGTATTTTACATCACTTCGTAATGTACTGACAGTTGTTTTATTTTATTTTATTTTTTAATATAATTTCTTCTGTTTACTTTTCATTTCATATGCATTTTTTAATAATTGTCTATTGTTGTCTGTACCTCATCTGTGTTCTTTGTTTAAAACGGGTCTCTTTTGTAAATGAGTCCTTGTGGTTCAATGAAACGAACCTGTAATAAAGGTTGAATGAAAAAAAAATCCCTTAGTTATGCTGCTATAGAATATAGACTGCTAAAAGAATTTTAAAATTAATTCTAAAACGTACAGGCAACCAGTGCAGGGAGGCTATAACATAGGAAATGTGGTCAAAGAAAAAGAAAATCTATCCATCCATACATTACAAGATGGCCGCGCTCAGACCAGCCGCAGCTTCACGAGCTCCCGGTTCATCCCTAGTTTTTAGTAATTTTAATAGTGTTTTTGTACCTGACTCTGCGCATTTTTGCGGGTGAATTATAGCCGAACTGAACTGTTAAGAATCGGAGCGGATTTACCACAGGGCACAGCTGAAATCAGCAACGAACTCAAATCAGAGCTCGGAAGATTGGAGCTGTTAAGAACATCCTTCTGGAAGCAGACGCGCTCCAGGGGAAAGAAAAGGAAGCGGTGCTCCCGAGGAAAGAAGAGGGGTTGCCGAGCAGGAATTATGACGAGACTGCGGGCAGACGCTAAAACCGGTAGACCCCCGATGCCGGCTCTTTTTCTGTCTAACGTCCGCTCGCTGGACAACAAAATGGATCTACTTCGTTTGAGAGTGACCACGTCGGAGGAGATGAAGAGGTGCTCTGTGCTCTGCCTCACGGAAACGTGGATCTCTGAGGATACACCGGACTCTGTTTATGAGCTGGATAACAGACTCTTTTTCAGAACAGACCGGTGCACCGAGACTACGGGGAAAACACGAGGCGGTGGTGTTTGTATTTACGTGAACAAAGATTGGTGCACGAACTGTTCCGTGATCAAAAGGATTTGTTCAGCTGCCGTAGAGTTGATCACAGTAAGGTGCCGGCCGCATTATCTTCCCCGCGACTATTCTGTAATTCTAATCAGTGCTATCTATATAGCACCCGATGCTAATGCTAATGACGCCCAGGGAGAAATTCATGACTTACTCATCTCGTTGCAGTGTAAATATCCTGAGGGGCTATTCATTGTTTGTGGAGACGTCAATCACGTGGACCTTCAAGTCTCCCTCCCAGCCTTCAATAAGCACGTTTTCACAGCAACAAGAGGAGATAAAACGCTTGACCAAGTCTACACTAATGTAAAGGGGGCGTACACGGCGAAGACACGCCCAGCGCTCGGAGCTTCCGATCACTGCTCTTTGATCCTGGCCCCAAGACAGCTCCCCCCACTCAGGCGCTCCAAGCCGGAACAAAGAGAGATAAGAATCTGGCCTCAAGATAGTACCCCCATGCTGAGAGACTGTTTTGAGAAGACAAACTGGTCTGTTTTCAGAGAAGCAGCTACTGATGGGAGCTCAGTTGACCTGGAACTTTATGCTTCCTCAGTCCTGGGCTACATCAGTACATGCTCTGAAAATGTATCCATAAAAAAACATGTTAAATCTTACCCGAACCGAAAACCCTGGTTAAATAAAGAAGTTCGCGCCTTGCTAGCAGCCAGGGACACTGCATTCAAGTCCGGAGATAAAGAGGAGCTAAGAAAGAGCAGGAAAGAACTGGAGGAAGGCATTAAGAAGGCCAAGGCCACGTATGCACAGAGGATCGAGGGACAGTTCACCTCACAAGACCCACGGAGCATGTGGAAGGGTATTAAATGCATAACAGATTACAAAGGCAAGAACAAACAATGCCCCAGGGACCCATCTCTGCCTGATGCCCTCAATAAGTTTTATGCACGTTTTGATGATCCAAACAGACCAGCTAGCACCAGACTCACCTCATCACCAGATGAAGAGCATCTCAGAGTGACCGCAGCAGAAGTGAGAGGCAGTCTCAGAAAGATTAATCCTCATAAAGCAACCGGACCAGACAACATCCCAGGGAAAGTTCTGAAGGAATGTGCGGACCAGCTCTGTGAGGTGCTGGCTGACATCTTCACCACCTCACTTGCACTGGAGTCAGTTCCCACCTGCCTGAAGACCGCGACCATCATCCCAGTCCCAAAGAGCTCCACAGTGACTGGTCTGAATGACTATAGACCAGTGGCCCTCACCCCGATAGTCGCTAAATGTTTTGAGAAACTGGTCATGTCCCACATCAAGGCAACCGTCAACATCAACGAGGACCCTCATCAATATGCATACCGCGAGAACCGATCAACAGAGGACGCCATCTCTTCCGTGGTCCACACTGCTCTCACCCACCTGGATCAGAAGGACTCATACGTGCGTCTGCTCTTTGTGGACTTCACATCTGCCTTCAACACCATGATCCCCCAAACTCTGATAGACAAACTATCTACACTTGGACTAAGCCCCTCCATTTGTAACTGGGTACTAGACTTCTTAACAGACAGACCACAGTCCGTGAAGATCCACAACTTCTCCTCCTCCACCATAACCCTCAGCACTGGCTCTCCTCAAGGATGTGTGCTGAGCCCCCTTCTGTTCACTCTGCTCACATATGATTGTACAGCCACACTTCCAGGCTGTCATATTGTTAAGTTTGCAGATGATACAGCGGTGGTGGGATGCATCACAAACAATGATGAGTCCAGCTACAGACAGGAGGTGGAACACCTGGAGAGCTGGTGCAAAGAGAATAATCTTCACATGAATGTGAAGAAGACAAAGGAGATGATTGTGGACTTCAGAAGGAATAAACACACCCACGCCCCACTGAAAATAGGTGGATCTGCAGTGGAAGTGGTCTCCAGCTACAAATACTTGGGTGTACACATGAATGATAACCTCAGCTGGAGCAACAACACCACCAGCCTGATCAAGAAAGGTCATCAGAGACTCTACTTCCTCAGACGGCTGAGACGTGCTGGTCTGAGCAGCCCAGTTCTCACCTCGTTCTACAGGTGTGCAGTGGAGAGCGTCCTGTGCTCCAGCATCAACGTGTGGCATGGAGGCTGCACAGTTGAAGAGAGGAAAGCTCTACAGAGAGTGGTGAAGGCTGCACAGAAGTCTGTTGGAGTCAGTCTCCCCACCATCACAGACATTTACACCTCCAGATGCAGGAAAAGAGCCACCTGCATCATGAAAGACCTCACTCACCCAGCACACTCACTCTTTGTCCCACTCCCCTCAGGACGGAGGTTGAGGAGCATCAAATGTAGAACCACTAGACTGAGGAACAGCTTCTACCCTGAGGCTGTTAGACTCATGAATAAATAAAAAAATAAATAAAAATAAACACTGCAAAATATCACATCATGCTGATGCTGATCTGTTTTCTTGTTGCTGTGTTCATCTGTGTTCATCTGTGACCATCTGCTCATACAAACTCATGTTCGTGCTGCTGTTTATTTCCACTATATTAGGCTTAGTGTATTACTAGTTGATGTTTTTCTTAGTTAATTCTAGATGTTATTACTGTTTTTCTCTTGCATTTGTTGTTGGATGTAACTGGGACCCCGTGTACATAATCTCGTTTTCATCACATGTACCACATGCGGTGCAAATGACAATAAAGACTCTCTGACTCTGACTCTGACTCTGACTCTGATCTTCTACCTTACCTGTGGTCTGGTCTCAGAAGCAGCATGTCCTGGAGGGAAATCCAGACATCCTTCCCCAGCAACACACTCCAGCTCCTTCTGGGGGATCTTAAGGTGCTCCCATGGCCAATAAGAGAACATACTTAGTTCCTTCAGTGAGTTTTGAGTTTGCACTGGGGTTTTCCTCCCAATATGTGCCAGAAAAACCTCCAGACGGAGGTGTCCAGTAGGCATCTCAGTCAGGTGCCCAAACCAGCTCAACAGCATCATTTTACTAAGAGACGCAGTGTTCCTTCTTAGTTCCCTCTCGATGACAGCGCTCCTCACTTTATCTCTATTGCCATCTTACGAAAGCAGCTCATTTAAAGTGTGTGTGACATGATTTTGGAACTATGCATAAAGTGGCCGAGTAGCTACTCAGCTTTGATTTTTTGTACACAGAGGCTTCGAATAATTAATATAAAAAAGTATTTTTTAATAAAATAGTTCTCTTCAGAGCGTCGCAGTTTTCGGGTGGAGAAAGGAGGGGTAAAACGCGGACTCATTTTATGACGCAATCGCCAGAACGCACCTTGTAAATAACTATGGCAGAGAATATACAAACAGAGGAATTAAGCAATTTAAGTGAAGATTTGAGCGATTTGTCTTCAGTTTGGGAATCCGAAGTTAGTTCGAGTGTTGAACAAGAAACAGCTGGTTCTAATTTAGGTCTGCACCCGTATTTATTTGACTCTTACTGTTCAGTGAACAAGGTGGTGCGAGGGGAAATCCGACATCAGATGAGAAAGGTTCCGAGGGTGAAGTGCTGGAACCCGATCGTAGTCGTCTACAGAGCTGGCGATGTTAGAACACCCAAATGTGACACAACTTACCAGCATT
>JBBPBX010011827.1:16564-27437 GCA_038048925.1 Garcialebias charrua
CTGCTGCCATCAGGGAGGAGACTGAGGAGTCTCCAGGCTCGAACCAGCAGACTGAGAGACAGCTCTGTTCATCAGGCAGTCAGGATGCTAAACACTCTGCCTGCTCTGCCCCCCCTCCCATTTGAACTGCCTTAACACTAAAACTTTCTCACACATTACCACACAACACAAAGATTTTAACACTGGACTCTGTGTCATCAAACGGTTTATTCACTAAGCTCTCGGTCATGTGCTCATACAGTTTGCACTACTTCTCATACTTGCACTAATGTTTGTATTACATCACTGCCTATAATCATAATACTGTTTACATTCTCTGTTTACATTTATTAATACTGTTTACTTTTATTACTACTGCTTACATGTAACTACTACTGTTTACATTTACACTACTCTAATATCTACACCACTGCTGATACATATACAATGTGCTCTGAACGGTCTTATTTAGGGATGCCCAATGTGCCTTACTGCATATGCCACTTTTTGCCTCTATAACAACATCAACTACTACCTCATACATATACTGTGTACATTAACTCATACGCTGCTTTGCCACTTTGCAAATGTCAATGCTAGAAACCTTTAGTTTATTTTAGTTATACTTTTTATACTCTTTTTTTATACTAGTATGCAAAAACTCAGGACAGTATTATGTTCATTAAATGTTTAATGTTTTAGTTTTAGAGTTGGTGTAAATTTTCATACTCTTATACCACTATGCAAAAAACTCAGGACAGTGTTAGTTTTACTATTTTATGCTTATGTCTATTATTATATGTTTCAGTGTTTCAATGTTTAGATGTTTACTGTTGCACCGAGGGACTGAGAGAAACGCAATTTCGGTCCTGTGTATGTCCTGTACAGTACATATTGCAGATCTGACAATAAAGTTGACTTTGACTTTGACTTTGAAAACTATTTACTGTGACTCTCAACTATCAGCTGCTGTGCTGCACTTCCTGAAGTGAAAAGTCTCCAAAAACCAGCAGGAGCTGAAAAAAAATTATAACCTGCTGTTTACTGGAAATAACTTTGGCTTCTCTGAAGACAAACCGCTCAAATATAAAGTTTTAAATGGCTAAATTGGACGGATCGCGTTTGTATCTTGTCCATTGTAAACAAGGTGCGCAGTTAACACGAGTCTGGAAGTGACGTCATAATCGCGCGACGGGAAACCCCGTATTTATCGTGTGAAAAAAAGGCGCTAATTTTAAACTGTTTTTGAGAGGAATTTTCATTCATTTCACATTTTAGCAAAAACGATCAGAGGTCAATCTTAATATATATATATATGTTGTGCCATTTTATGGAAAGTTAAAAGATGATGTCAGGGGAGCTTTAATGTACCTTTGGTGTAGATCTGCAATTCAATTCTTGTATGAAATTGAGACGCTGTTCTCAGATGATTTTTCCTAAATGTCTTGAATTGATATTCAAAAGAAAACGTCAGTCTGGATGCCCTGTGAGTATTTAATGCACTGTAATGAACTCTTAAAAGCCAAAGTTCATATTTATGTTGATGCATGCTGTGTCTCATGTTTGTCATACAGGAAGTTGTGATCCTGATTAAAAAAAGGGATTTGTATCTTAGTTGAATAAGCTACCTCTTACTTTTACCTGTAGAATTTTTATACTAACTTGACTGATATTTAAAAAATGTCACAGGGTTACAATTGAAACAACGTCTTTAGAGGGCAAAGCTGGAACCCCACCAGCACCAGTTATGGTGAAACATTGTCATTATCAAGATAAACACTGCATGAGAAGTCTTGAAAGAGTGAAGGAGAATAAGTGAGAGAAGGAGAGTAAGAATAAGACCTTGAGGGTCTTGTTCATGATCCATAAAAAAGTGAGTCAATATAGCCTGAGGGGGCATACTAACTTGGCTCCCTGTGGTATTTATGTATGCCACTGAGCTCCATCAGCACAGAAGAATAGAAAACATGAAGTACTGTAAGCATTTACCCCGCTGGTCATCATAACTCTCGGTTAGATTTTGTGATAAGAAAGAGGTTTTCATCTCTCCAATGAAAAATAAATTCAGTAATACATTTTACAGAAGGTAATGTCCCATAATGATGCATAGTTTACTTTTGCATCTTGCCGATATAAAAAGTAAAAGCTTGTATATTATTTTATAGATTTAAAAACATATAAGTACAGTACTGTACTCTGTATTGCACAGTAATCCTTATTGTGATTGTGTGTAAGCATTTTCAGAAAGCTGCATGATTTTAAATAATTAAGTCTTTGTAAGTAAATGGCATCAATAATAAACATTGGCACAGATTTGAATAACTCACCTGAATATATTTTTAAGCAAAAAGAAAGTTGAGTGAGACACCATGGTGTATGTATACATGTACTCATGAAGAAGTGTTAAAGCCTTGTAGCAGCATTGTACCGGACCGGTAATTGAGTTTTCCAGCATGACTATTGAAAAGTTGGTTAAAACCCCTTGCTGAAGAATTAGCAGCATTAAATTACAAACATTACCCAAATGAGTCGGAATTAAATCTGTGCTGTGTCCCATAATGATGGCTTGAACTGGAGCCTTCTTTATTAAATATATTTGTAACAGTGCTAACTTTTAAATATGTTGCTTTAAAATGATACAGATTACAAAGTTATTTTGTGTAAGACAAAGTGCAGATTTAGCCCACTAGCTTATACTTTCTGATCTTTTAATGTTTGTGTCACCACAAAGAAGAAAAATAATTTGAATAATAATAATAACCCAACAACCATGATTGTACCTATGAACAAATTGGTTTATGGAGGCAAATCAGTTCTGTGGTGGTCAGATGGATCGCTCAGGCCCATGGTTATGCATTGCATCTATTGTTTGATCCAAATGGTGAAAGTGATTCACTGTGGTTTTGTAAAAAAAAATCGTATTCATTCATTCATCTTAATCCTGCTTGGGTTACAATAGACCAAGTAATTTTACATGCCCGGGTTTCAGTCTCTTCAATGATATTTTTCAAGTGCTCTCAGATTTAGTAGAAAATGTACCCATCTCGTGTATTCTGGATGTGCCTCACAGTCCCCCTAGATTTTTGATATGCCAGTACAGAATAGCATCAGATAAAAGCATTCAGAATACATTTGGATCAGACTTGATAGCCACAGGTCTATTCACTATCAGTATTATGCATGCAGTCTGTCAGCATGAGCCAGTTTGAAGCCAGTTCATGGTTTGATATGAAGCTTTTTTTTTCCAGAGATAAAAAAAAAAGCTTTTCACAGTCTTTTCTCTCCCTGTTTTTTTGTCTTCTTTCAAAAATTGTATTAAAAAGACCTTGCCATTGTAGTAACACCTTTACACTTGGTGCCCATTAAAATGTGGAAATTATTGTTTAAGGCAGTAAAAGGTGCAAAAATATTTTCTAAAATTTAATTACCATTCAGAATTTTTTTACTCATAATAAGTTTTTAAAATTTGCTCAAGGACAGCAAATTCTTATTACCCTTGTTCCCTTTTTTTTAACTGTTTCTGTCTATCTACTAGCTTTTGACATGCCAAGTTTTTGCATCACAATGTTCTCTAGCCCATGAAAATTTCATACAGCAATCATTGTTGGTTGATTACAATCAAGGTCGCAAAGCTGTTAAACGCAGTTGTCTTCTCTCTGTGAGCTGGACTACTGCAGCTGTCTTTGTCTTAAATTGTTTTTGTCTCTGCCTGCATCAGAAACAAGTGAAAAAGCGATTTTTGTGGGATAAATGCAACTAATGGGGATGAGGGAGGCTGTCTATTGAAGTACATTGTAAAATTAGCCTTAGAATTCTTCATTATTCCCAGTGTTCGAATGACCACATTTATATGCAAACTTTTAATCTGAGAAGTCATAAATGTGCATATAAATACAAGCTAAACAGAACAAACTCAATAGTAATTCTATAGTTCTCAGAATGAATCCTGTATTTACAGGACACATATGAGATTTTTGTAACTGGACAATGCAGTAGCCACTTCTGCCAGTATTATTAGATGCAATCTACAGTGTTCACCCTAGGTTTCTTTTCAAGGGTATAAAGATTTAAAAAAAAAAGTTAGTTTTTTTTGTTTTAATGTAGTTTGATTCCAAGAACCAAAGCTGCAGAAAAAAAAAAAATTCACTTTGCCGTATAAGTCACATTTATTATGCGTCACCGCTGACCCCTGGGAAATGTGGGCTGGTTTTGTGCCAAAAATCGATTGGCTGCCAAATGGCAGCTGCGGGAGCATGCATGGGAGGACTTTAACAAGAATTTGTCAAGATTAACACTTAAAAACAATTGTTTGCTTGACATTATAGCAAAGCTGTGTCTCAGTTGAACTTTTCTTTAATAAATGCACTTTAATGGTCAAAACAGCTGCATTTCAAAAATTGATTGGCAGCTGCGGCGGACGGGCGGGTGGTGCGGCGCAGCGGAGGAAATGCGCCCGGTGGGAGCAGGCCAGACACAGGGGTAATGTTCCCTGCGAGAGAGGATCCTGTCCCTTCTGCTGGTTTGAATCCCCCAGACAGACAGCACAGATCCACTCGTTTACAAATGTTCTTTCTGCTGCTCGATTACCGTTTTGGGTTGCTTATTTGTTACCTGCAATTTGTAATCTGCAAAATAGGATTTTCTAGCCTGGTTAAAACCAGACCCTTGTCCTTCGCTTCGTACTAGGGTTTGGAGTTTCTCCTATAGAGAACCGATTCTTGCTGGAGGCGTGGCCTCTGCTGAGGTTACCCAATCGTTAACGTTTGGCCGTGACGTATGTTGCGCGGAGCTGCAACATACGTTAGCCTGTCCAGTCCAGTTAGCCTGGCGAGGGCCAGGCTAACTATTCAGATAAACAGCTCAGAAACTACTCGGTGGATAATTTTTCTGCTACCAGTGTGCAATTATATGGCTTTAATTTACTGACTGTTGGCCTGGATGAAACATTTGAGATAAAATTTGATTTTTTTATAATTTATTTTCGTAGCGCTCCCGAGGCTGTTTGGAAAATGTCAAACCGAAACAATTTAAATCCAGCAGATTTGACCATTTTGTGAATTGATTTAGGAACTGTTAAGCTCAGGAACCCTTTTGCTATAACGTCAGCTAAGAAATATATTTTTTCTCAGCAAAGAAATTGTAGGAGCCATTTATCCCTCCTGTGTTTATCACCATCAGGGGGCGTACTTTATTTTGAGTTCTGAGTGTCTGAGTGGGGATGGGCTACTTAAGAGCAGGTGTGAATCTGTTCAGGTGTTGTTGATGGGAAGAGGCAAACAGTTTTCTACTGTGCTTGAAATAAGGATTGATGTCGAATTTATGTGGACTGGATATAAACAGAAACAGTAAGACAATGGACTTGCTTGGATAATAAATGATTTTATTATAAATCAAACTGAAGATCGGCATTATGAATTTAATTGAGCGCACGTAAGACCAACGCCTCCTATCACAACCTGTAGCCTAAAATATAGGATTTTAGCCGCTACAGAAATAATAGTTTTTTTACCATGTTTTTCTTGTAAATTCCTTCGGGCCGGCAGCCATTTTGAGCAGGGCAAACTGCGCATGAAATTGACGTCGTTCAAAACTCCGCCTTCTGTTCTCTGATTGGTCCGGTCAAAAATCTACCGGAGAAATCGTTGTCTATGGGAGAAGTCCCAGACTGAGCAGTGAAGGGAAATGAGAATTGAGCGGAGCTGCGTAGGAAGGCGAGGGCCAGGCTAAGGATTTTCTGTTTGGGGGCGTTTTACTTGTGTTAAGTTTACTGTATCTTAGTTGTCTCTATAAGCAAACGTTTGTGTGTGGGGTTGGGGGTGGGAGCGGGGTAGAGGAATAACATATAAAAGCCAAGAGGGCCCTAGCGGCTGCAACTGGTGATGTTTACTGGTTCATGTCTATGAATTAACATTTCAAGCGTCAGTCAAAAATTGCGTTATGAATATGAAAAAATAGCGTATACGTACATGCTTCGGTGTATAAGTCGCAGGACTTGCAAATTTATGCAAAAAGGTGTGACTTGTACGTCGGGTATGTCAATTTTTTTTACCTGGATTATTGAGCATGAACTTTGACATCAAATGGCCATTTTTCTTGCCCAGCTAACCTGAAAATAATCTACTAATTGTTGCCACATTACACTTTTCACAAGTAAATTGCAGAACTAGCCCTGCCATGCCAAAGCATGCCATCTGGTTTTATTCCCCTTCAATTTTTTTTGTTTGTTTTGTAAATGTTAAGTTATAAACTGCCTTCTGACAGCAGTAAACATTCAGATGAAAAGCTATCCAAGTGAGAATTTCTTGCCTCAAACTGAATGTGAGTTTTTATAGTTATTGTTGAGTGCAGATTTTCCACTGCGTCTTCCCATTCTTTGTAAAATTCAACTCCTCAGGGTTTTGTTTGTGTTGAGTCTAACTTTGTAAACTTTGACAAGCAAATTTGCATCACTGACAAATAGCAAAGCCATTTAGACAGTGTTGACCTTTGAGGGAACAGAAAACCAGAGACTGCAAAATGGAGAAGCTATAGCAGCTGCATTGTACAAATCACATTTATATCAGACTGTTTTTCTATTGGATAAACAGCCTCATAAAAAGACATGGTTTGCAAACAACTATAAGCTGATTGTCTAAATCTTCTAAGTTTTTACTTACTGTTTCGTTTTGTTACAATGAGCCGTAAAAGACAAACATTGAAATTAAATTCCAGTGAGTTTAAATACTCCTATTTGAAATTTACCATCTAGACAGCGACAATTTTTTATATTTTAAGTGGAGGAAGGCAGTGAAACTTGAAATACAAATGGTTGTACTGCATAACAATATCTACTCTGTCAGCACATCCTTAAGAGGTTGGAGTGACACTCTTTGCTTTTAGTTCTTTTCTTCTTAGCCATTCCTTCAGCTGCAGCATACCCCTTTATTAAGTCAGTGACACATGCTAACTTGACAGTCGCTTACGACAGGTATCCTGACAAATATGTGAGGTGAAAATAGTTCACTTAGACGGCTTAACACTCTGTTGGTCAGAAAATCTCTCTTAAAACTACAGTTTAGTGTCACACTAAAGAGTACTTTTGAGATTACTGTAAAATTGATTAATTTGTTAATGCCATCACAAGTATGCATTTATTATATTTTTCCAGATGTGACTGTGTTGTTGAATACAGTATTTTCTGGACTATAGGTCGCACCTTTATATAAGTCGCTTTGTCCAACTATTGTCAATAAATTGGAAAATCCATAAACAGATCGCACCTTTATATAAGTCGCACCTACGTCACCGCAGACGTAACGTGTCACCCACCGCTGACGTGATGCGTCACCGCTGAGACAACCCGGAAATGTGGTCCGAGTATTTAGCTCTGCTGCAAATGTCTGCCACAGGAGCGCACAGCAAGGCTTTAAGAAGATTAACACTTAAAAACAATTATTTGTTTGCTAAAAATTATAGCAATGTGTCTGAGCTGAACTTTTCCTTAATAAATGAACGTAATTGTGAAATGAGCTGGAGTTTAAAATTTGTTTAGCTATACGTATGATACGTGTGCGCGCAGCGGGCGGAAACCCTGCATTTCATTAAAATTTAACAACAGAAACACCTAAAAAATATATTTGTTAGCTGACATTATTGTAAGAGTGTGTCTCAGTTTAACTTTTGTTAATAAAATGATTATAATGGTCAAATCAGCTGAATTTAAATAGTTTCGCTACCACGTAAACAAAACCAGTGCGCGCACCCACAGAGCAGACCCTCTGTGAGCAAGCCAACAGACCTGCATCTATTTTAATTTTAGCAAGATAAACACCTAAAAAAATAGATTTGTTAGCTGACATTATTGTAAGAGTGTGTCTAAGTTTAGCTTTTGTTAATAAATGCACTTTGACGGTTACAACGACATAAATAAAGCGGCTTTAAAATTACGCATGCTCACCCATAAAGATGACAGAAACAGATTTTTATTTTACGGTTTTTATTCAAACAAATTGTTTATTCAAACCCTTCGAATTCCTCATCCTATGTGTCGCTTGCAAAAAGTTCAGCCAGAGAACGAGGAAGGTTTCCCATCGTCAAAGGTCCCTGTCCCTCCATCTCCTCCTCCTCCTCACCGCTGTCTGAGTCCTCAGCAGCTCCAGCTGACGGTGGGAGGATGCCAGCCTTTCTGAAGCCAGCCACTACGGTTCTGGTGCCTGCGTCCCTAGCGGCCAAAAGTGGTACTGCACCATTTTTGGCCAAATTGAAAAACGGTCATATCTGAGCCAAAAATTGGTCTGGAAACATGGGAAAAATCCATAAATAGGTCTCACATCTCTATAGGTCGCAGGGCATGCAAATTAGACAAAAAGGTGCAACCTATAGCCCGGGAAATACGGTATGTGTTCATATCAAGGCCACTAGACCACAGCCTTAAGGGAAAACTGGTGCTCTGATGCTTAAAGCAAGAAATTCATAATTGATCAGTCTTGAGCATACAAAAGTACAGATCTCCTCTGTGGATCACAAGCTGGTGTTTGATGTTTTATCCTCTGTCTCTATGCTTCTTCACTCTTGAGGAGAAGACCATCTTCTGGTTCTTCTAGCAAAAGTGCTATAGCTGAAATTAGCATCACATTAATAAAATATGTGGTTTGCTCTATTGTAGATTAAAAGTTAATGAAATGTGCTGTAATTATTATTGCAACTAGTCAAGGAGTTGAGTTTGTAGTGTAGTTTGCTGTGTACTTGACATTACGAAGCTTGTATGTGTGTTTCACCTGATTACTTTTGGAGACTCTGTGGACTAAACTATTGGGAGCTTAGAGAACAGCACTGGCAAAGAGAGCAGCAGTTTAAAAGTCTGTTGTGGGATTTAACTGGTGACAGAGTTTGGGGTTCAAGTTGCTTATGAAGTTTTTTCAAGTATAGCAGGTGAAGTCAAACGGCATAAATCTAATCTGAATTCGAGAACTTGCAGGTTGATTGATGCTGGAATTATTTCCTTTCAATTAAAAACACACTCTGCCCCACATTTAGCCTTCTGATGACATCCATTAAAAATGCAGTAACGTCTGCATTTATATTGCATGGGCTTGCATAAAATAGGCGAATGACAACAACTCCCAAGTTCTTCTTGTTTGATTGTCATCTTGCACTACAGACTCTTGTGTGCAGTTGGAGTACGCCCACTTGTTTTTTCTTCAAAAATATCAGCATCAGTTTGGCAGAGTTGTTTTGGGGTTTATCAATCCTTTTTAAAACTTTTGACAGCTTTCAATAGTCACGAACAAAACATGGTAGGAGACATCAGAGAAAGCCTGAGGTTGAGGAAGAAGACAACATATTGGAAGCAAATACTCTGCGGTCACAGCTAAACAAGCTGTTTCTGGAATTATTGATCAAATCAATCTGAGTGCCATTGATGCTGCAGCTCTACACCTGCAGGGCAGGACATTAGGTTTTAAAGTATTTTTCTTGTAAAACACAATTTATAATTACTGTGCTATCTTTTTTCAGATTTATTTTTGTACTTAAAACACTAAATTGCAATATCATTCATGTTTATTTGAGATATTACAAAAAGTCACATTAAAATCATTGTCTGTTGTGTTTAATTTTTAGTTTTTGTGAGTGGTAATGTATTTAACACATGTGCCTTCTTTTTTCATGGAAGATTTACTTTGGCTCTCCCACCAAACATTCTCTAAAATTATACACAAAACAGGCTTTGTTTTATTGTTATTGCCATTAGGAATATATTTGTCAGTTGGACATATCCACAATCACCTGAATTTATTGATTAAAGCAGGATAAGTATAGTGTGCTTAGACTAGAAGATCTGTGCACATCTTTATAACGACACTTCTGTCCAACTATTTTTGTGCTGGTCAGCTCTTTCAGCACAGCAGGGAGGTCCTGGGAGTCTTGCTGATGTCGGTGCCCTTGTAATTCAAGAATATTTCATTGGTAGTTTTCAGAAATGTACTTCATGAACTAGAAAGTTATGACCCAATTAAGTCATAAATTGGCATTTAAATATATTTTTTACTTTCCTGGCATTGGCTGGCAGCAAAATTTGAGTGTGCGCACAAGAAAGACTGAATGAGATCCATTCAAGATAACTTTCCAACCATTACTTATATCAAGAGCTCAGATAATGCCAGTATTGTTCTTTATTACCGTCATCAGTTTTATTGCTGGTGTTAATACTATGGTTTTTTCTTCTGGCACTCTAATGCAGAAGAGATGAGTGGATCAATCACAGCTAGATTGGTTCCTGGAGGAGAAATAACCAACATGAGGCAGAAGGAGAGTTGGGTATAGTGAGTGGCAAAAAGAGATAAAAGACAACAACAAAAAAGTTAGACGATACAAAAGAATGAGCAAAATAATTGAATAAACAAATGGGGAGAGAGAAGCTATTTGTCAAAGAGTTACTGAGAGAAAAGACAGAAAGAAATAAGCTACACTAGACGATTTTTTTTCTGTTCGTGTAAATGTAGAAAAAGCAATAAATAAACTTTTCTTTGGAAGAAAATGCTGATATTTTGCATGAATGAAGAGTGCCAGTATTATGAACTGTGAGGGTAAATAAAGTGAGTTAAATAGTTTCCTTTTTTGCTTCAGAAATACACTGTCAGTAGTACTGGACCAGATAATCTTTTAGATCAAAACAAACTGCTTCTTCTGTTCAGTTCTGTCACTGATAGAGACCTGGGCAAAGGTAAAAAGAGCTCAATGTGGGTCTTTTCAGCAATGTTCACTGATGCTGCTTTTTCCTGTCCATTTAAGGCTACAATAAAACAATCCAACAAGGTTCAAAGTTCTTTATTGTCATTCATACCATACCATTTTATTTATAGAGCACTTAAAACAGCGACAAGGTCAACCGAAGTGCTGTACAAACAAACAACAG
>JBBPBX010011827.1:33380-48343 GCA_038048925.1 Garcialebias charrua
TTTCTCTGACTTATAGGGGCGTTACAATATTGATGATTGATCCAATCAAAACAGAAAGGGTGGATAATGCTCTATTTTAATTTTACCAACAATATTAAGAATAAATGCTAATTTACTCTGCTTTGGCAAATACTCAATATAACAGCAGAACATTTAAGACTTCTAAACAGTTTGACTCATCCATGAACATTTTCATTAGAACTTGTGAAAAACAACAGTTGAAAGTAGTAGTTTCTTTATTTCAGACACAATGTAAGATCCATGTACAGTATGTATAAAAAAAAAGAAAAAAAAGCTTTCCTAGCTCATCCACCAATGAGTCCTTAAAATAGAAGAATATCTCACAGAGCTTAGTCCAGGGTTGGTCAGTGTAGTGATGATACAGTTTTCAGATTCAGACAATCTATACCTGCATCTATACATGAGGTTACGTACCTGCATCGGCAAACATTTTGCTCGCACTGCTCCATCGAAGTACCCTCAGCATCATCCGAAGGCCATCATTATATGCCACACTAAGTCTATACATACTGCTCCTTTTATAACGTCTCCACAGGTGTGCAGTGTACAAAGGAGTGCAGTAGGCCTTGAAGAGTTGGATCTTAACAGATGTTGAGCACATTCCAAACATACGGATCATGTTAGCTTGTCCATAGAGCATACGGCATTGTCTGTAAATGTCTCTATCATCTGACAGGTTTGCAGTCAAATAGTGCCCCAAATATTTACATTCATCACTGACATCCAGCCTGTTGCCCGACAGAAAGAAGTCAGGGAACAACAACTCAGTCTTCTCTGCTCCACACAATCATAATGCTGCTTTTCTTAGAATTATATTTTATATCAAAGTCACTTCCATAGCCAGAGCACACCTGCAGCAGTTCTTGTAGGCCAGTAGCCTGGTTAAAACCAGACCCTTGTCCTTCACTTCGCTTCGTACTAGGGTCTGGAGTTTCTCCTATAGAGAACCGATTCTTGCTAGAGGCGTGGCCTCTGCTGAGATTACCCAATCGTTAACGTTTGGCCGTGATGTATGTTGCGCGGATGCAACATACGTCACGTTAGCCTGTCCAGTCCAGTTAGCCCGGCGAGGGCCAGGCTAACTGTTCAGATAAACAGCTCAGAAACCACTCGGTGGATATTTTTTCTGCTACCAGTGTGTAATTACATGGCTTTAATTTACTGACTGTTGGCCTGGATGAAACATTTGAGATAAAATTCGATTTTTTATAATTTATTTTCGTAGCGCCCCCGAGGCTGTCTGGAAAAAGTCAAACCGAAACAATTTAAATCCAGCAGATTTGACCATTTCGTGAATTGATTTAGGAACTGTTAAGCTCAGGAACCCTTCTGCTATAACGTCAGCTAAGAAATATATTTTTTCTCAGCAAAGAAATAATAGTTTTTTACCGTGTTTTCTTGTAAATTCCTTCGTGCAGGCAGCCATTTTGAGCAGGGCAAACTGCGCATGAAATCGACGTCGTTCAAAACTCTGCCTTCTGTTCTCTGATTGGTCCAGAAACTCCGCCTTCTGTTCTCTGATTGGTCCGGAAACTCCGCCTTCTGTTCTCTGATTGGTCCGGTCAAAAATCTACAGGCGAAATCTTTCTCTATGGGAGAAGTCCCAGACGGAGCAGTGAAGGGAAATGAGAATTGAGCGGAGCTGTGTAGGAAGGCGAGGGCCAGGCTAGTAGGCCAGCAGAATAGGGACAGAAGATTACTAAATCATCGGCATACATAAGATGGTTGATGACCTTATTGCCAACCCTACAACCTGTTCCACAGTCATTTAAAAGCTTTGACAGGTCATTCATGTACACATTGAACAAAAAGGGAGACAGGATGCTACCCTGTCTCACACCATTTGATACACCGAAGGGGTCCGATACAGAGTTTCCCCATTTAACATACATTTGTTGATTATCATACCAAAAAGCAAGAATCCTCAACAAACATTTGGGGACACCCCTCTTATATAACTTGCAAAACAGCTTTTCATGTTTTACATAATCAAAAGCCTTTGAGGCATCAATAAAACACATGAAAATTGAGGTATGGTGTCTATTGTATAGATCTAAAAGTTATTTTAAAGCAAAGATGCACATGTCTGTTCCATGTTTACGTTGAAACCCAAACTGATTGTCAGAGGTCAGCAAAAATCTTTCCAGCTTGTTCAAAATAGCCCTCTCCAGCACCTTAGATAAGGTGCTGGCCAGGGCTATAGGCCTGTAATTATCTCTACTGTTAATTCTACCAGCTCCATCTTTCACAATCGGAACTAAAATGACAGACAGCAATTCGTCAGATAAAACTCCATGAATTAGAAAGCCCGTAAAACATATGGCAAGTAGAGGGCATAATTTCCTGCTTGCATATTTCAGATGCTCAGCAGATACCCTGTCTGACCCACTTGACTTGTTGTTATCCAGCTTCATCACAATCTCAGAGATTTCTTTTGGGGACACAACCACATTTTCATTTCCATCAATATTTCCAACCATAAATGAATTACTTTTAACAGCATTAAAAATATCTTGATGATGTTTCCGCCATAGATCAGTGATCTGTGCTGCTCTGCTCACACCATCAATATGTGTTGGTAAATACCTTTTATTATCACTCATCTTTTTAATTTCTGTCCAGAAATCTGTAGGGCAATTACTTTGTAGTTTCCTAGCCAGTGATTCAGCCCTGAGAAAATTCTCATGTCTTTTAATGAACCGTAAGGCATATTTAAAGTTTGAATTTGCTTCCTTCATACAGGTAGTCCCCGACTTACGAGCGAGTTCCATTCCTGCGAGTTGCTCGTAACACGAAAATTTGTAAGTTGGAACACGAAGCACGTGTTCTCGTAAGTCCGGATTTTCGCTCGTAAGTTGGAACATTTATGCTAGCGCTACTACGAACACTCGTTTTTTTATCAAAAACATTCATATTAGTTCATAAACATGGTCGGAAACGTGTTTCCAAACGGTTAGCTAACACACTTTCATCTAAAAACACAAAAAAGTGCTGTATTTTTTACAAATTTACTGCTCGTTCGCCAGCTCGTAAGTCCGGACGTTCATAGGTCAGAGCGCTCGTAAGTTGGGGACTACCTGTATTAGCAAATAGAGGACTACATTTGGCTTTACCTGATTCAACCCAGGCTTTGTAAGCCCTTCTGGCCTCTGTGTGAGACTTCTCAACAATCTGTTCATACAGTGAGCACAATTCAACTCTATGCTGCAGATTCTGGCAGTTGATATCATTGCACGTTACAGCAGATTTAGGCAGCTCAATGTTACTCAGCCTAGTCTCACTCTGGGTGAGATATGTACTGATGTCCCCTTCTTTTAAAGTGGACCAATTAATTTGTACTTCAGGCATATCACAACTTACAGAAGTAAGAGAAGGCACATTGTCCAGATTTATAGAAAGGCACATGATCATATATGTGGATAGCTCATAATTAATTCTCATTGAATCAATAGTGTTATGAGCATCACTTGTACAAATGCAATGGTCTAACCAGGAGGTGGTATACCATGCCTCACTGATGTAAGTGTAGCTGTCCTTTGGCAAAAGTAATTCACTAGATAGGGAGAGACCATTATCTGAGCAGAAATGCTTTAAATGGTTTGCAAACGTAGACCTTTGATCAGAGAGGTCAGCATTCAGATCAACAATAAAAAAGCTGCTTACTGCATGTTCCTGTAAGAAAGCCATAATATAGGCCAGTCTATTTAAATATTCAAACTCATTCTCTGAGCACTCATAAGGAGTATACAGTACACGTTTAGTATAGTGAATGTTTTATCCCACCACAGAACTCAAGTCCTATCGCCCAGTCAACATTCAGCCTGATCACTTTGATTTGTTGGTCAAGCTTCTTATGCCTAAGCACCTCAACACCACCAGGTATTCTGCCAGGGAGTATCCTGTCACAACAATCCGTGGTGGATTCCCCTGCTCCATAAAAGTCTTTATGAATAGAGTTTAACCTTTCCAAGTCCTGTTTAGATAGGAATGTCTCTTGCACACACAGTATATCACAGGTTTCTAAGAGTTTGTTAACAACATGACGACAAGATTTAGCTGCTTCCCCATACTCTACACGCAGACCCCAAACATTGTATGAGCTTATATTAAGGATCATGTTGACTATTATCACCATGAGCGCTTACTTCGCTGGAAGCCTCAAAAGGTGGACGTACAACAGGTGTAGCGCCAGGTACAGAGCTGCCTTCAGACTTCTCCACATTGACACTCGCCTTTAATTTGCGAGCTTCATAATATCGGCGGACATAAGTTCCCGCTGGCCAAAGCTGTGTGTCGTACAGTTTGGAGACTTCTTCACATTCTGCCCTCACATGAAATGACCCAAATCTGCTATTTATCGACTCTATTTTCCTGCAGGTCACAGATTTTCCCAGTTTATCGGAGAGATAGGCGCGTGTAGAGGGGTGAAAAACAAGTTGTAATAAGTAAATTAAAAACACAAAGTAAACTTGGTTAACCCAATTTTATTTTTATTTTTCTACGTTTAACTTCTCATTGTAAGAAGTGCTGTAGTGTTATTTCAGTTATTCCATGCAATTCCACATATAGCCGCTAGGGGACGCCTCTTGCATTGGTGTCATGAAAGTTGGACACACAGAAGAATAAATCTTCCTGTTAGACGTTAATGGAAGTTCAACGTGTGTGTCTCATCTTTTCTGTGTCACAGCATCACACGTTGAGAGAAGATCATCTTACACATTACCGGCCTCCGCCATTCAAGATTGCAGGGTAACAAATTTGGGGGCTCATCCGGGATAGCGCCTCCTGCTGGCTTGGTGCTATCCAACAAAGAACCGTGGGATTCTGACTTCTTGTTCTATGAGCTGATGACCTAAAGCAAGACTTCAGGTATCCAGAGATGACGACGCTACATGAGCTTCAGTGGGAGATCCAGCGGCTGCTTCACCAACTGATTAAGGATGCTAGAAGAGACTTGCTTCACCAGCTAGCAGTATCATGCCAAGATGAGGTGGGAGAAGACATGCCAGGGGAGGAGTCGTCCAAGGTGGAACTCTTTGGCTGTGTCTCAATTCAGAGGCTGCGTCCTCATGAGGACCCAGCCTAGCTGGGCCGAGTAGGCCACGCTCTCACAAGGCCGGGTGGGCTGAGCGAAACTGCTGAAATGGGACGGTCTAGCCTTCAGGTTTTTTTTTTTTGGGTGGGAAGTGTGCGCGCTTGGTGTGTGTGTGTGGAAAGAGAAGGGACTCCGTTAAAAAAAAGATTTGTTAGCTGAATATATATATTAGTGTTTCTGAGTTTACTGTTTGAAAATAACTGATTACAAATCAGCTTATTTTACACGTGCGTAGCAAGGATTTTCTGAGGGGCGATCTGTTAAAAGTCAGAGTGGACCTACAAAAAGCAAGCTGCCCAGTAGGTCACTGCACTAAGCATTGGGTTCGCACACAGATCCTTTTCTCAAAAGCTGGTTCGAATCTCACTCGGTGCGGTTAAAACTTATTTTACGTTTGTCTTTTATTGGATACAAATATGAGGACTGAGATTTAAAAAAAGGAGTTTGTGAAACTCCTTTTTTTATCTAATAAAAGACAAACTTAAAATAAGTTTTAATCGTACCGAGTGAGATTCGAACCAGCTTTTGAGAAAAGTATCTGCGTGCCAACCTAATGCTTAATGCAATGACCTACTGGGCAGCTTGCTTTTTATAGGTCCACTCTGAGTTTTAACAAATCGCCCTTCAGAAAGTCCTTGCTACGCACGTGTAAAATAAGCTGATTTGTTATCAGTTATTAACAAACATTAGCTAACAAATATTTTTTTTGTCATTTCTTTAGTTAAATTTTAATGAGTTAGAACGAGCTGATGACTCAACAACACGCAGCAGTCCCGCTCCTGCACGCAGAAAGTCCCCCCCTCCCCCGCAAAATCTCTGCTGGCGCTATGAATTCTGGGATAGCCTCCGTCTTGAAGGATTCACGAATGCATCCTCAGATTTCGACAGGAAGTAGGCCGCATTCCTCGGCCGCATGAGGAGGAGTCTTCGAATTGGGACAGTCCTCCGCGCGGGGCAATGGCGTATGCGGCCGACAAATGCGCACTCATGAGGACGTAGCCCCTGAATTGAGACACAGCAACAGACTTCAATGTTGACTTTTTAAGAAGTAAACAATTAAGGAGTCTGGAGGACCAAGGGATGTTACACCTGCTGATGTTTCGTGACCTCATAAATGAACTGCAGTCAGCCCAAGAAGCAAAGAACCCACATCATTCAGTGGATGAAGAGGAAGCTACATCGGGGTACAAGACTGAGCAGATTGTAGCAGCTTCAGCGAGGAGTAAGATAGTGTCAACACCAGTTGTTGCTCATCAGGTAACTGGGTTAGTAAAACTGACGGATGTTGCTGCATTACTCCCACGAAGAGAATTTCGGATTCATGCTGGTCAGATCTCAGACTCTGACTCAGACGTGAGTTTTAACTGCTTGTGTAAGCAAATTGATGAAGGACTGAGTGAAGGTTTCACTGAGACTGAGATCATTAGAACAGTTCTCAGAATAATTAAACCGGGTACATTCAAAGACATGCTTATGACAAAAGATAGTCTGACTGTAACTAAACTGAAGCGTTTTCTCAGAGCACATCTTAAAGATAAGTGCAGTACTGAGTTATTCCAGGAACTGAGCAATGCAAGACAACATGATAAAGAAGGTCCACAACAGTTTATGTATAGACTGATGGGGTTAAAACAGCGTGTACTTTTTGCTTCCAAAGTAAGTACAGGTTTCCAGTATGACAAGAAGCTAGTTCAGGGAGTGTTTCTACATTCACTCTACCAGGGGATAAATGAAAAATATTCAAATGTCCGACGAGATCTTAAACCCCACCTTTCAGATGAGACCATCACTGATGACTTTATTCTAGAAGTGATAACAAAGTCAGTAGGTGAAGAGACAGAGAGACAGAATAGACTAGGTCAGGCTCTCAAACCAAAAGTAGTCAGTGCCAGTACAGTGCAGATGGATAAGGAAAGTCAGAATGTAGTTCAGATGCAGGTAGAAGTCCAAGCTAATCGCACTGCCATACAAGAACTAACAGCACAGGTTTCATCACTGACCAAGAGTTTAGAGAAAGCTTTAACACCTATGCTTAGTCCAGGGACTGAAAACATTCTCACACCTTCTCCCCACCAAAAACAGTCAGTAAAGTCAGAAGCTAAACGAAGATGTCAGCAATGTGTCTACCAAAGAAATGAGAACTGCAGTCACTGTTTCAAGTGCGGGAAAGAGGGACACAGAGCGGTTGGCTGTCTGATGAAGACCAACCAGTCAGGAAACTGGGTGAGGTCGTTGGGGTGGGACCACCAGTGATCAGAGAGAATGCAGAGTCCCACACCACTGTAAAGCCGCATCTTCAAGTGGGCACACCATCTTCCACCAGGCCCATCAAACAAAACAACTTTACTGAGAAGAAACATGTTGCACAGCTGATTGGTGGTAGATGCACGGTGACATGCCAACTAAATGGTGTCAAATTGCAGATGCTACTGGACAGTGGGGCACAAGTGAGCATAGTGGAGAAGTCATGGGTGCAGAAAGCTCTACCAAATGTAACGATCCAACCACTTGAGAGTCTACTACCAGAACACCCTCTCAAAGTCACAGCAGCTAATGGAACAGAGGTGCCATTTGATGGGTGGATAGAAGTCCTGCTCGAGATCAAAAGCATCAAATATGGTTCAGTTGCCCTCTATGTTCCGTTGCTTGTAAGTCAAGAGAGTGTGAGCAGCCCTTTGCTAGGCTTTAATGTGATACAAGAAATCATAATGGGAAACACTGACCAGACGAACAACATCAACTTAGTGAACTTACTGTCAGAGGCTTTGAGAATTCAAAAGAGTAGTGTTGAAACTCTAGTCTCTGTGGTTTGCACTATGCCATCTCAAAAAGAATCAAAGAGTTCTACAGTGAGAGTTGGAAAGAAGGGTCTTAATGTTCAAAGTGGCCAAATCTGTGAAGTGAAATGTCGCATCAGAACTTTTCCAGGAGGAGGAGTAATGTTGTTTGAACCAGACATACAGAGCATCATATCGGACGGGTTGGAGTTATTCCCTGCTCTGGTTGACGTACCTGTTGGAGTTTCAAAAATGGTGAGAATTCCAGTCCAGAATTCAACCAATCACGACATTTTCTTACATCCAAGAACAGCTTTAGGATTCATCGAGGAAATTGATGGAACCAAACCTGTAAATATCTCTCAATCATCTCGCAAACGAGTCAGTGGACAGGATGACCCACTCTTGTGCACCACCCAGGTGAACTCACTAAATGATGGAGACTACGCCAAAAAGAGAAACCATACACCTGTTCAGTCACAAGAGAAATGGCATCCAAATGGCAATTTGGGTCATCTCTCTGAGCATGAACAGGATATGGTACGCCAAATGTTTTATGAAGAGTCGGATGTATTTGCATCTGAAGAAGGAGACATTGGATGCATTCCTGGTTTACAGCTCCAGATTACCACAACAGATACCACCCCTGTCCAGAAAAATTATAATTCCATCCCTCGGCCATTGTATAAAGAGGTCAAGGATTATATTTCCAACCTTTTGGATAGAGGGTGGATAAAAAAATCAATTTCAGCCTACTCCTCACCTGTCGTCTGCATGCAAAAGAAAGACCACAGTCTGCGTCTTTATGTTGACTTCCGTGAACTCAACCATAAAACCACTCCAGACCGCCATCCACTACCACGCATTCAGGATCTATTGGACAGTCTTGGAGGAAATTCATGGTTCTCCATTTTGGATCAAGGGAGTGCATATCACCAGGGTTTTTTGAGCGAGGAGTCAAAGCATCTGACAGCATTTAGCACACCTTGGGGTCTCTACGAATGGGTAAGGATTCCATTCGGACTGACCAATGCGCCAGCTGCATTCCAGAGATGTATGGAAGGTGTATTAGAAGGCATCAGGGATGAGTGCTGCGTACCTTATTTAGATGATATCCTCTGTTACTCACAAACATTTGAGGAACATGTGGACCATCTGAGGCAAGTTTTCTGCAGAATGAGACAACATGGCATTAAACTTCGACCAGCCAAATGCGAGTTTTTCAAGAGACAAATTCGTTATCTGGGACGAATGATTTCAGGAGAAGGCATCCAGATTGACCCAAAAGATTTGGAAGCTGTAATAGCTCTGAAGGAGAAGAAACCTCACATAGTTGGAGAAGTTCGGACATTGCTAGGTTTCCTTAGTTATTACCGATCCTTCATCCAAGATTTCTCACGACTGGCAAGACCTCTGTTTGAACTCCTTCAAAGCTCAGCCGACACAAGTAAGACCAACAAGCCCCAGACTTCTAAGGGTCGAGGTTGTAAAATTAAAGAAAACACAGGTCAGTTTCCCTCTCGCACACCTGTGACATGGACGACTGAACATCAGACTGTGCTATCCAAACTTGTGGAGATGCTGATCAATCCACCCATCTTAGCCTATCCCAACTTTGATCGTCCGTTTGTTTTGCATACAGATGCGTCAAATGAAGGGCTTGGAGTGGTTTTGTATCAGTCCCAAAACAACAAGCTACGTGTTATTGGCTACGGATCTAGGACCTTAACACCTGCTGAACGAAACTATCACTTGCATTCTAGTAAACTTGAGTTCCTCGCACTCAAGTGGGTAATTTGTGATAAGTTTCAAGACTATCTGTATTACGCACCAACTTTCACGTTCTATACAGATAACAATCCCCTGACTTATGTTTTAAGTTCTGCCAGGTTAAATGCTGTAGGTCATAGGTGGATTGGAGAGTTAGCCGACTTCCACTTTGATATCAAGTATAGACCAGGGAAAAGGAATGCTGATGCTGATATGTTATCCAGATACCCAGTAGGTTTTGAACATTACATGAAAGATCACACAGAGTCACCTGAAGTAGTGTCAGCAGTGTGGCAAGGTAACAAAGTCACACAAAGCAATGTTCCTTGGATTGCTGCATTACAACTTGCTGATGAAAATGATGAGGCTAACTTACCTGATGGTGCCATGGCCATTATGCCTGAAAACATCAGAGCAGCACAACAAGAAGATACAGCTATTAAAGAGATTATGTCATTGAAACAAAGAAACTGGAGTCCAAATGAAAAAGATAAAAGAACCATTTGTAATGAAACAAGGAGACTGTTGTACGAGTGGAACAAGCTAGTCATGGAAAACAGACTACTTTTACGGAAAACAGAACTAAACAAACAGCTAGTTCTCCCAGAAAAATTCAAACCACTAGTGTTGAAGAGCTTGCATGACGACATGGGCCATGTCGGTCCTGACAAGGTGATACATCTGGCTCGAGAACGCTTTTACTGGCCGAACATGCAACAAGACATTGAGGATTATGTGACAAAGAAATGTCAATGTATTAAACAAAAACATCCCAATGTCCCACAGAGAGCTCCAATGGGATCCATCACAACTAGTGCGCCATTTGAGTTGGTCTCTATTGATTATTTGCATTTGGAGCCAAGCAAAGGGGGATACGAATATATCTTGGTTATCGCTGACCATTTCACTCGCTTCGCACAAGCGTACCCAACGAGAAACAAATCTGGAAAGATAGCAGCTGAAAAGATATTCCAAGATTTTATTCCTCGCTTTGGATACCCAGAGAAACTACATCATGATCAGGGACGTGAGTTCGAGAATAGCCTATTCCAAAGATTACAACAACTCTCAGGGATTTCTCACTCACGCACACTTCCTACCATCCGTAGTGCAATCCAGTGGAGCGACTGAACCGCACGCTTCTCCAGATGTTGCGTACCCTACAAGAGGAGAAAAAGAGTGACTGAAAAGATCATCTGCCACAAATCGTGCATGCATATAATTGCACGAGGCATGAAGCAACAGGATACTCACCCTTCTTCCTATTGTATGGCAGGGCTCCACGTCTACCAGTCGATTTGCTCTTTGGCACCAGGAGAGAAACTGAAAACTACAACCATCAAACCTTTGTTGAAAAGTGGGCTGAAAGGATGCGTGTGGCGTACCAAATTGCTGCCAACAACAGTCAAAAGTCTTCAGCTAAAGGCAAAAAGCAATATGACAGACGTGTCAGAGGTGTCACTCTCTAGGAAGGCGATAGAGTCCTTGTTAAAAACCTCTCAGAAAGGGGAGGTCCAGGTAAACTCCGCTCATACTGGGAGCAAGCGGTGTACCGTGTGATTGAAAGAGTGGGAGATGGACCCGTTTACAAAGTACATCCAGAGAGGGGTAACAAAACCATGCGTGTGCTTCACAGAAACCTGCTGATGCCTGTCAACGATCTACCTCTGGAGGACGAACTTCCTGTGAGAGAACAAACAAAACAGAAAAGAAAGCAACAAACTGAAAGACGTGAGAATGAACCTGAAATGCATGACTCCGAAGAAGAAGAGTTTACTTACCACCATAACCTCCGGAGCAGAATCCCGTGTTATGGATTTGTAAACCCACAACAACTACGGCCTAACCAAACCCAAAATGAACAAGAACAGGTGGTGACAAGACAGAACCAAGAAAACCAAAATAATCTGCGTGCAACAGCTGAAGAGTTCTGTCCTTCTACAAGAGAAGCCACTGTCAGTGAAAGAAATATACTGAAACTGACGAAAGATCTGAAATGTGTGAAAGAGATCAGGATCAGTTGGAGATGGATGAAACCAGAGGGGAAAACAATGTACAGAGATCAGAGAGAAGAGGGAGACCAACAGAAAGACTAACATATGAGACACTTGGTCAGCCATCATACAGCTGTTGGAGTGTAGGTGTTAGCCCGTTGCTATTCAACCAACCCTTCACAATGACACCTGGTCTACTGCCATTTCCCTATGTTCCATATCCACATCTGTATCAGCAGTACACTCCCATACAGTGAGACTCACAAAAAATATTGTTAATGTCAGGAGACATTTTTTAGTGAGGTAGAGTGTAGAGGGGTGAAAAACAATTTGTAATAAGTAAATTAAAACACTAAGTAAACTTAGTTACCCCAACATTATTTTTCTTTTTCTACGTTTAACTTCTCATTGTAAGAAGTGCTGTAGTGTTATTTCAGTTATTCCGTGCAATTCCACATACAGCCGCTAGGGGACGCCTCTTGCATTGGTGTCATGAAAGTTGGACACAGAAGAATAAATCTTCTTGTTAGACGTTAATGGAAGTTCAACATGTGTGTCTCATCTTTTCTGTGTCACAGCATCACACGTTGAGAGAAGATCATCTTACACATTACCCTCCGCCATTCAAGGTTGCAGGGTAACACGCGCAACGTATCCTCGTCTACCTCCGGAGAAAACCTCATAGCAAAAACACTCACCAGTCTGGTTTTAATCACTGGGATGTTTCCGTCTGCTCCAGTGCCAGTTATTCCCAATTTTCTCCGTAGCTCCTTTTTCGGGTGAACTTGCAAAGCAGGTTGTGCCGCTGTGTTGGCCCGCTTGCGTATACCTCTCTTTAACACAGTACTCCACGATGGGGACTGTAGTGTGGTGGACATAACATCACTCGGCCCAGGGATGCAACATTCTGAGCTTCCCAGAAATGCAGGAGCAGATGACATCACTTCCTGTGTCTCCCTCGGAATCACCCGCACAGGGGCGTTGGCCCATCCAACGTCTCCTTGGCCAGGAGGTGTGCTCGTTTGTAGTTTCTCCAAGGCTGTTACTCAGAGATCCATAGCCGCTGTAGATGTCCTCACGTTCTCATTTACACATCTCTGATTATCCAGAGTTGCTCTCAGGTTAGTTATCTCCCAGCTCAATTGTTGAACTCTGCTGAGGAGCGCAGATGCATCCATATGTTCGAATCCAACAGGAGGTAGTTCATCCAAATTGTGGGATACACATCTGGGAATATTATTGCCACACTCATTAAGCACTTTTAAGCAATCCTTGACATTATTGGCATCCTTCTGAGGCCCCTTGTGCTTCACACAATGTGTTGAAGTTGGACACATTTCAAACAATATCCGCTTGGACTCCTCGATCCATTCAGAAGAGAAATTGTTTGACACCAGCAGAACAATTTCATCGGTGGCCAGAGTTCTCATTTTAACGACACTAAAGTTCAAAAGCTCATCCTCAACTATTACTTTACCATCTGTCATTTTGTACACACAGATTTCATATTTTGTTTTTGGATGACCAGCTCCTCCAGAACGAACAGCCGCACCAGACGCCATCTTCAACTTCTGATTACCAGTTTTATTTTTTACATCTACTGCATTATTAAACTGAGTAGGGTACTGAGCTGAGAAAGACGGAATCAAGTTATTTCATAGTAGTTTTATAGCAAAACATTCAATTGTTCAGGAGAACTCAAAGAAAATTAAATTGTTCAAAAATACATTTTTTTCCATTTACCCTTTATTTATACAGGTAGTCTCATTGAGCCACGAGAACTCATTTTCAAGAGAGACCTCTTTAGGGAGCAGATGGTGGGGGTTAAGGGCCTTGCTCAGGGGCCCAGGGTGGGGCGAATGAGGGTGGAGGCAGGTGTTGGTGTTTCACCTTTTCCACCCACATTTTGATGTTGTTGGAACCGGCGATCTTCCGATCACAGGCCCACCATCTCTTAACCTCTGCGCCACCACTCCCTTAATATAAATATAAATTTGAACTTGTGAGGGCAATGTGGTGTCATAAATTCACTACTACCAAAGAGACCTTGAGAAACAATAGGGTGATTCTTTCTCACACTCTCGAGACTGTAGGACGAATCCTACCTTTTAGGAAGAGATACCCATAACGTTCAGATGTTATACTTTGAAGATCAAATGAAAAGGTTCTCATAAAAAAGGCCTTTCAGCTTTGCTGAGATCATAGTAACAGGTGTCCCATTAATTACAATAACAGATTTTGTTACCTCTCCCTGGGCTGCCACCTTACCGTGGTGGAGGGGTTTGAGTGTCCCAATGATCCTAGGAGCTATGCTGTCAGGGGCTTCATGCCCCTAGTAGGGTCACCCAAGGCAGACAGGTCCTAGGTGAGGGACCAGACAAAGTGCAGCCCAAAGACCCCAATGATGAGTCAAATAAATGGACAAAATGTTCCCTCGCCCGGACGCGGGTCACCGGGGCCCCACTCTGGAGCCAGGCCCGGAGGTGGGGCACGTTGGCGAGCGCCTGGTGGCCGGGCTTTTACCCATGGAGCTCGGCCGGGCACAGCCCGAAGAGGAGACGTGGGTCCCCCTTCCCATGGGCTCACCACCTATGGGAGGGGCCAAAGGGGTCGGGTGCAATGTGGGATGGGTGGTGGCCGAGGGCGGGGACCCTGGCGGTCTGATCCTCGGCTACAGAAGCTGGCCATTGGGACATGGAATGTCACCTCTCTGGTGGGGAAGGAGCCTGAGCTAGTGTGTGAGGTTGAGAGGTTCCGGCTAGAAATAGTCGGACTCACCTCAACGCATGGCTCTGGCTCTGGAACCAGTTTCCTTGAGAGGGGTTGGACACTCTTCCACTCTGGAGTTGCCCCTGGTGAGAGGCGCCGAGCAGGAGTGGGCATACTTGTTGCCCCCCATCTTGGTGCCTGTACGTTGGGGTTCACCCCGGTGAACGAGAGGGTAGCCTCCCTTCGCCTACGTGTGGGGGGACGGGCTCTGACTGTTGTTTGTGCCTATGCGCCAAACGGCAGCGCAGATTACCCACCCTTTTTGGAGTCCTTGGAGGGGGTATTGGAGAGTGCGCCTCCTGGGGACTCCCTTGTTCTACTGGGGGACTTCAACGCTCACGTGGGCAATGACAGTGAGACCTGGAGGGGTGTGGTTGGGAGGAACGGCCCCCCTGATCTGAACCCGAGTGGTGTTCTGTTATTGGACTTCTGTGCTCGTCATGGATTGTCCATAACGAACACCATGTTCAGGCATAAGGGTGTACATATGTGCTCTTGGCACCAGGACACCCTAGGTCGCAGTTCGATGATCGACTT